>PVIC010002075.1:45647-82188 GCA_004025085.1 Thryonomys swinderianus | reverse complement strand
AGGAAGCGTGCTCGCTTTGGCAGCACATATACTAAAAAAATGAAGGAAGGAAGGAAGGAGGGAGGGAGGGAGGGAGGAAAGCAAGAAAGAGAAAGAAAGAAAGAAAGAAAGAAAGAAAGAAAGAAAGAAAGAAAGAAAGAAAGAAAGAAAGAAAGAAAGAAAGAAAGAAAGAAAGAAAGAAAGAAAGAAAGAAAGAAAGAAAGAAAGAAAGAAAGAAAAGAAGGAAGGAAGAAGGAAGGAAGGAAGAAGGAAGGAAGGAAGGAAGGAAGGAAGGAAGGAAGAAAGAAAGAAAGAAAGAAAGAAAGAAAGAAAGAAAGAAAGAAAGAAAGAAAGAAAGAAAGAAAGAAAGAAAGAAGGAAAGAAAGAAGGAAAGAGAAAGGGAAAGAAAATAAATGAGTAAGTGAGTAAGTGATTAAAACTGAGTCTTAATTGCTTTGCCCCATTTATGGGTAACATGATAGAGAGAAATGTACTTGGTAGAGCAAGTAGGGGATGCACTAAGGACAGAGTTCCCCAGCAGCTAAGGAAAGTGAGGCATTTCTCATTTGAAAATGGAGCCAAGTATTCCATAGCAATAAGTCCAAATGTCTGTCAGCAAACTGCCCCCCAAAGAAGGAAATTAACAATAGCAAGTATAAGGGGAAAGGAATCATGGAAAGAAATGAACTCCTGTGTAATCAACTGGAAGCCTGATGTTCCCCAGACCCTAGAGGCCATACCTTCCAAGATGAACTTAGAATTGCTGGGCAGAAAATGATTAAAAATAAAGAAGGCAATATGCTCTTTCTATTTAGGATTTTGGTTTCTATTTCAAGTTTCAATTTCACTTTAGCAGCTCTAATACTCCACTCCAGAACACCGAACTTGTTTAAAATAACTATAGATGGAAGAGAAAAGGACTCTGTGAATAAAGAAACATGGAATCTAGTTCCAAATCTATCAGTAAGTTTCTGGAAAATTTTAAACAAATTTCTTCTTTATTTACCTTAGTTTCCCTGTGTACAAACCAAAAATGCCATAAATTGTGTTATCGATTTTTTGTTTTTGTTTTTGCTCTTGTTCTGCCTGTCTCAGAGACCTCATTTATTTTCATGACCTTAATATCACTTCTATGTTAATTACTGAGTCATGCTGCTCTCTCAAAAGCAAGCAGAGTTGTAGCTTTAACTGTCTAAAAGCCACTTCTACTAGGTCCTTCTGTTATAAACTCACATTCATATTCAACATGACAGAAACTTCATTATTAATACTAACAGTCTACTTTACATGCTTGTGTTTATCTGATTTTATTTGCAAATACTGCCCACTACTTCAACTTTATGACAAGTAAACAGCCCTTTGCCATCCCTCCCCCACTCCTAACCAACCAATTCCTGATATACTATTCTAATACTTCAAAGTTCTTAACTTCATTGTTATCCCTGTGTAGTATGTAATGCCCTCACTTTTGGGGCTCTCTTGGCATAGAGTTCTCCATTTCCCATCATATGCATATTTAATATCATGATAAAGAAGCATTTAGTAACATGACTGTTTCGATCCAAAAAGACTTAAGAATAGCAATGAAGAAAGTTAGGTTCTAATTCTGACACATGAACTGACTTACTCCTTCAATAAAGGCCTCATTATTTCAAATCACTGTGTTTCCCATCCAGCACAGGATGCAGTAACAGTTGAATGTGACAGTCCCTCCTATCGCACTCTGCACCCCCATGATGTCACTGATTCTATCTCATGGTACATGCACCTGAAAACATTTATCTCTCGTGTAGATCCAAAACTATGATTTCACTGCAGTGCTTTGCACAGGGCCTGTGGACAAACAGGTAAGCAGAAAATGCTTGTTAAATAAACATGTAATACTGCAAAGAAAGCAGGGCAGAATGGAGATGTGGGGAAATTATATATGTATGTTTTAAACACTTTATGACATTTCTTATTTGGAACCAGGAATACAGGTAAGAACCACCTTTAAAACTCTTTGAAAGGAAAAGAAATCCTACTAATAAAAGCATTTCAATGAAATTCAGACTTTCATTTGTCTTTAAGACTCCAAGTTTAATAATACTATTAGCATTTCTATAGTATTTAACAATTCCAAAGAACTATTCAGTGTTAATTAGTTAATCCTAATGCTCTGTGAGGAAGGTCAATATTATGACTCTCTCTGAAAAGTTAAGGAAATGAAAATTCAAAGGTATTTGGCTCTTCCTTTCAGAATGAAACACCACTTAATGTTAGGGCAAATATAAAATACTGTTTTAGAACAGAAATTAGCAAAGTTTAGAAATAAAGCAAAGGATGTTGAATTGAGTTCTTCCTTCTCTATGGACCACATAAATAAAGAAAAGAAAATCCGGTATTTGCCTATCTGTGATCTATTTATTTCACTTATGAGTGTGTCCTCCAGGTGTATCCATTTGCACACAAATGAATGAATCTTGTCATTCTTTATGGCAGAATAATACTCCATTTTATAAAAAAAAAACACATCTTCTTTATCCACTCTCCAGTTGACGAGCATTCGGTTTGTTTCCAAGACTGAGCTATCACAAACTGAGCTGCTATGAAAAAGGTTGTACATCTGTCTTTCCAACGTGATGTTTTAAATTCCTTTGGGTATATTCCTAGCAGGGGGATGGCAGGGTCCAATGGGACCCCTAGTCCTAGTTTTCTGAGAAATCTCCACAATGGTTGCACAAGTTGGCAATCCCACCAACAGTGGAGAAGGGTTCCCTTCTCCCCACAGCCTCGCCAGCATTTATTGTTGGTTGATTTTATAAGCACCTGTAGATATAAATGAGCTCTAGAAAGTATGACAGTTTCTGTAGCATGCAAATTTCTAAAGGAAATCTGGTGTGGGAATGTAATGAGGGGAAGGAATAAATACGATTCTGAAAGAAAATAAAAGAGCGTGTATATAGGGGTGGGGGGTGTTGGTGGGTAGGGATGTGGGTAAAAATGAGAATTAACTTGTGTCATACACTGGTACAAATTCCCCAGTGTTATGTGTGATTGTGAGATGTATATAAAATGTACCAATAAAGAATTCAATTAAAAAAAGAAAAGAAAAGAAAAAAGGATATCTGGTTAAAGACTCATCAACTATCAGCTTTTCTTTTCAGGCCTAGACTATCTTCCCCAGTCCAGGAAGAGGACTGGGGTTTAGGCAGAAAAAAAAAAATTGAGAAATTAACATATAGAACATACCAAGTTTCTGATAAGACAGGTTTCAGAGATCAACTATGAATTCATGAGTTGAGATACATGGCAAATCACTGCCTTGGTCAAGATTGGTTAAAGCATTGAGACCCAGTGAGGATATTAGTCTTGTGTTCAAAATATCAATGACTGCAGATAAGAGGCTCTAGATAAAAGTTGACATGTTTATACATCAAAGTTTGCACCCCTAAGGCTATAGTTCCACTTAGCAAAAAGAAAAACAAATAATTGGCAGTATTTTATCTTTTCATCTCTATTTCCTTCTACCCAGTAACCTTTTCACAAATTTCATTATAAAACATGCAAAGAGAATAGTGGATGCCATTTTCAATGACAAGAAATCTTTCTCTCTCCTAGACTTGGGAGCTAGCATTAAAGACTGTTTACTATACAGAACATAATACAGACCAGATAGAAGCTAATTACAAAGAAACTGTCAACATCAGAGACTACTAACTAGTTCATAGAAATTCTTTTGGACAAAAGAAATAAGTCTTTGGTACCTAAATAGACCTAAAATGACACTATTTATTTTATTCTTCAGAAAATTGTTGAGTTCTTCCTTATTTAGAAATGATGTGAGACACTGTTTCAAAGCATTCACAATCTAGTTCATGGTTCATCATCTGTGAGGCTGACTGCAACAAAAATACCTAGAATACTTTCCAAAAATGAAAATTTCTAGGTTCTATTGCAGAAAAATTATGCAGTCATACTTATACTAAGTATGACTAAATATTTCTGGTAGGCCCCAGAAATCCTTGTTATAAGGATATAAAGCAATTTATATGTATATTGAAATGCAAAGAATTTAATCCTTTTATGTCTAGCGGTCCACTTTTAGAATGTCACATAACAATGGAAAATAACAAAAGTTCTTCTCTTCAAATACTTATTCCTTTAATTTTTCTAAGTAACATGTATGAGTTTCATGCAAAAATTCAACTTTTCCAAGATTCAGCTATCACGAATTGAGCTGCTATGAACAAGGGTGTACATCTCTCTTTCCAATGTGATGTTTTAAATTTCTTTGGGTATATCCCTAGAAGGGGAATAGCAGGGTCAAATGGGACCCCTAGTCCTAGTTTTCTGAGAAATCTCCACACGGACCTCCACAATAGTTGCACAAGTCTGCAATCCCACCAACACTGTAGAAGGGTTCCCTTCTCCCCACAGCCTCGCCAGCATTTATTGTTGGTTGATTTTGCAATAGTAGACATTCTTTGTGGAGTGAGAGGAAATCTCAGTGTTGTTTTCATTTACATCTCTCGAATGACCAGTGATGTTGAACATTTCTTCATATGCTTCTTGGCTGCTTTGACTTCTGCCTCTGAGAAGTGTCTGTTCATTTCAGATGCCCATTTTTTAACTAGGTCTTTAAACCTGGGGAGGCTAATCTGTTTAAGTTCTTTATATATTGTAGATAACAGCCCTTAGTCTGATAAACTGCTAGTAAAGATTTTTTTCCATGTTGTTGGTTGTCTTTAGCAGTGCCAGTGACTTCTTTTGCTGTGCAGAAGCTTTTCAGTAGGATGAGATCCCATTTGTTGATTCCTTCTGCTAGTTCTTATGCTATAGAGGTTTTATTCATAAAGTCTCTGCCTAAGCCAAAGTCTCCAAGAGTTTTACCTTACCTGTTTTCCAGCAGGCTTGATGTTTCTGTTGGAAACAACACAAATGCTCACCAATTGGAGACTGGATAAAGATGTGGTTTTTTTTTTATAAAATGGAGTATTATTCTGCCATAAAGAATGACAAGATTCATTCATTTATGTGCAAATGGATACACCTGAAGGACACACTAATAAGTGAAATAAATAGATCACAGGCAAATACCAGATCTTCTCTTTCATATGAGCACCTGTAGATATAAATGAGCCCTAGAAAGTAAGACAGTTTTTGTAGAATGGGAAATTTCCAAAGGAAACTTGGTGTGAGAATGTAATGAGGGGAAAGAATAAAAATGATTCTGAAAGAAAATAAAAGAGCATGTATATAGGGGTGGGGTGGGGGTGGGTAGGGATGTGGGTAAAAATGAGAATTAACTTGTGTCTTATACTCTTACAAATTTCCCAATGTTATATGTGATTGTGAGATATTTGTAAAATGTACCAATAAAGAATTCGATTTTAAAAATTCAACTTTTGGTATAAATGGATTAAAGCATTTCACCAAATAAAACACCTGGTCTCATTATTTTCTAGGTGAGTTCTAATCCATTTCAAAAAACAAACTCCTTCAAATAACAACTACAACAAAAATAAATAAATTATTCCTCAACTCATTATCCTATAAAGATTACATAGCTTTGATACTAGGGTCAAGAAAGGACAATAGGAAAAAGAAAAGTGCAAATTCACTCACACATATTTGATACCAAAGATTTTAAACAAAATAAAAGAATAGAATACACCTCATTGTTATCTACAGTTAAATAATATAGGAATAATATAGTTTCCAAAGAGCATATATTATCTTTTGCCCATGTTATGGAGCTCTAAAACAATCAAAATTAAATACAGTAATATGTCATTTAACTGTACATATATACTTGATTAAACTCTTTTAATGCATAAAATTGAGGACAGTAACCACCTTCTGAGGCAGAGGCACAGGAATGAGTGGCAAAAGGACAATATAAATTATTACTAATGTTGCTCTCCTTAAATGGATGGTGGACCCTTAAGAAGTCATTCTAATATTAACAATAATAAATAAAAAGGCCCTTATATAGGATAAATGATGGCAATATACATGAAACAAGTATGCTAGCTTAGCACATTCTAGGATATAAAAAATCGAAATAAAATGTTCAGGTTTTCAAGACTGGAAATACTACTGGAATGGAAAGAGAGGATTCAGGCCAAACCTTTTAGTTCATTTTATCAATCATCAAGTCAACCCAACTGAAGTAATAGTACTCTATAAACTCAGTGGGCTTCACCTATATAAGTCTATCATACAGTCTGATCCAGAGAAGTCAGGTTCAGCCTAGATTTTCACAGGCCTCCCAAACAGAGAAAGCAAATACAACATCCAGCAATGGGCCAGGGATCTGGATGTGGTGAAACAGAGCAGAAATATATATTTAATTCTGTCAAGCCATTATTATCTGTTGCTTATGCAGCCATGAATAACCACTGTGACCATCCCAGAAGCTTGGGTTATATTGCTATAATTTTTAGGTACTTTCATACATATGTTTTCATTTCATAACCACAAGCCTATGCAGGAAGCATGGAAGCAAGTAGAGCAAATAGTACTACACAAGGACACAGGAAACTGAGGCACAGAGATAAAGGGAGATAAAGGTAACTGCAGAAGCCAAATGCAGAATCTTTTGAATCTAGGTCTAAACTTAACCACTTTCTATTTAACCTATTTCTCTAAACTTAAAATTTTCAGTGATTGTCAATTCATATTCTTGAGAATATTCATTCCTTTTGGTTCATGCTACTTCTAGTAATCATAACTCAAAGATCTAACAGGAAAGATAACTAAAAAATATTTCAAATGCCATCATTACTATTAAGATAACTACTATCCATGTTTATGTCATGTCAGATACTAAGGACTCCACACACTGCTTGAGTGACTATCCAAGCATTAGAATTCGCATGTTATAAATGAAGAAACAAGTTTACAGACTTCTGAGTCAAAAGTCTTAATCTGAAGCTCATGTTCTTTAATATTACATTAAATGAAACTGCTATAGCCACAAATAAATCCCCTTGAGAATTAGGCTCATTATTCCCCCACTAACATTTGGCAAGGTAGCGAGGCTGCCAGCCAGGGAAAGTGTCAAAAACTAGTATTTCCAGCTAGGCATTTAGGAATAAGGAAGGACATAGTGAATGACAGTGAGGTATGTGTATCACAAAGGAAAATTCCTACCAACACAGACTGATGTTGAGCCTGGCTCTATGTCCAACTGATGGCTGATTCCAGTTTAAGGCCAGGGAACATTTGGAGTTTCTGCCAAGCCATACATTTGTCTGTGTTATATTTGGCCATGTTTTCTCTGAATATATATGGTCATTGATTCTCAGATATATTTTAAACCATCCACTCAAACATACACTTTACTGCCTAATAAGCATCTCAAATCTTAAAAAGAACTTTTGTATTTCATTCTCAAAATCTTGATCAGTTTTTCCTATTTCAGAAAAGACACTTTCATCCTCTCAGTTCGTCAGGTTGAAAGCTTAGGAAACTTTATGTTGTTTCTTCTTTATCTTATACTTGTCTTATGCATGTCATATTGTTGTAACTACAAAATATATTCTAAATTTGTTCACTTTCCTCTATTTTATTAGCAAGCTAATGCAAGGCATCACTGTTTCTCATCTTAAGCACTGTAATTATTTGCTAACCAACATTTCAATCTTTTCTGCATATAATCCATTCTCTGTATACCATCAAGGGTAAATTAAAAATAAGTTCTGTGATTGTCCTGCTTAAAATACTTGGATGGCTTCTACCACAAGTAGTAAAAAAACATGAACTTTTTATCCCATGCTACAAAAGCCTATTAGATTGAGCTCTCCAAGCCCTTCAACTTCATTTCAAATCCTCTCTTCAACATTCACTGCTCTCCTGAGTGTGAGCGTATGTGTGTGTTTGTCAGTCTGGGTTTTGCAGATAAATACAACAAGCAGGAGATTACATGAATGGTTTTAGTTAGTTAATTAATTAATTAATTAACTGATGCTAAGGAATTAACTCATACAGTTATAGAGGCTGAAAAATTCCGGTATATGCACTGAGACCCAGCATATCATGTGGCTTGATTTTGGTCTGAATCTAAAGATCGGAGAACCAGGAGATCCAATGGTATGAGCTCTAATCTTTGTCCAAAGGAAAAGGCATGGCAAGATCAATGTCTCAGCCTGAAGGCATTCAGGAAGAAACAGCAATTGCTGTTTTAGCCTTTTGTTCCATTCAGGCATTTATGTTCTATTCAGTCCTGGTGATGTATTTGGTAAGGCCTACAAGCATTGAAGAGAGAATCTACTTTTCTTAGTTTGCTGACTTAAATGTTATTCTCATCCAGCAACATCTTCATGGTTACACACAGACTAATGTGAAACAAAATATCTGGACACGCTCATAGCCTAGTCAAATTGATACAATTATCACAAAGCATGAAACTTACCTTGACTTTAAGGTTTGCTTACTTATTATTTTCTCTACATATAAATAAAGCCCCTTAGGTTTGTCTAGGACTGAGTGTTTCTTGACATTTAGGTTTTACTTTATTTTTAATTAATTAATTTCATTGCTGCAGTTCAAATATACATAATGATCACACTCACAAATGTACATGGCAAATCTTTTTTGAGACAGGTTCTCACTTTTTTTTGTAGTTCAGGCTGGCCCTGAGCTCACTATGGAGTCCAGGCAAGCCTCGAACTCAGCAATCCTCCTGTCTCTGCCTCCCGAGTGCTGGGATTACAGGCGTGAGCCACCACGCCTGGTACTGTGGTATGTGGTATTGATTGCTGGTGGGTGTGAGTCACTACGCCCAGCACTGTATGTGGTTACCAGGGATTGAACTCAGGACCTTGTGCTGGCGAGGCAGGCGCCAGAACCACTGAGCTAAATCTCCAGCTCCATGGTACATCTTGATTCCTCTTTTTCTCCCATTCCCCTCTCCTCCCTTCAATCTCCCCTCCGATCCTTATTTACAAAAGCTTTGTTTCCATTTTTTCCTTCTTTAGTCAAATTTTTCCCTACTGTCTCCCTCTTCCTTCAAAAGGAAAGGGCAACTGTGGAAGGCCTACTTTAAATGGTTCTTATTAAGTGAATTTCTCTATGATCACTCAACCTAAAGTACAGCCTTACTATATGGATTTTGTAACTCTTATTCATGTGGGTTTGTATATTGTCTCCTACTATTAGAATATAAGGAGTAAGGAAGAGGAAGCCTGTTTATCTTAATTGTAATTGAAGGTGCTTATCCAGTGCCGGGGTTAGCACACAGTATGTGTTCAGTAACTGTTTACAAAAGGAACAAATCCATAAAATAGTAAAAATAATCACTATCTCACAATATGGATTATTGGTTCAATAATTTGTAGAATTTCTTAGTATGAAGGTGCTCAGAACCAGCCTTCAATCATGATATCATGGTGCATTTGAATCCAAGACTGATGTATGTCCCACTAGTTTTTTCTGTTCGGCTCAAGCAGAGGTTGAGCAAACATTTTGCTTTTCACCATCTTTGGTTCTCATATGGAAAACTGAAATTGAAAACTCGTATCTTGTAAGACTTCAGAGATTAAATGAGATGGCACGTGAAACATGTAATCATATAAGGTTTCCTTCTCTTCGTTGTCAAACAGATCAAATCAGACAGTGGATAGGACAAGTGGCTTATAAACTGTGAGGAGCTATTTTGCTGTAGGTTTGATATTCTCAAGTAGAGATCTGCAGACAGACAGATGAAGTCAGAGTCATTAGATTCTGGCTGTCAAATAAAATATGTTTTAAAATATAAATTGTGGGCTCTTCAGAATCAAACAGGATTCTCCCTGCCAGCTAGCAGCACAAGGCTCTACCCAAAGCCATTAACACCACACAATACATGCTTGGCAAAGTTAGCCCTCATATTGGCAGTCGGAATTTTCAATTAACAGATGGGAATCTGGCTCTTGAAGCACTCTGGGGCAGGAATCAGAAAGCTGTGGATAAAACACTACCCAGCAGTCCACTGGCCATCATGCTTTTTTGTCCTGCACCTGCTCACGTAGATGACCTGCAGCTCTTCAGCAGGAGAAAAAGTGCATCCCCCTGGGCAGCATCTAGGATGTTCAGCACTTTCTCCAAAGCATAGCCTTTTACTATCTAGAATTGGATTTTGCAGTAGACTTTTTTCCTCCAAATACATGCAGATTTTCATTGATGAGAAATGATATGTGCTCTGTGCATTCCCTGGATTGAAAAACCTGATTATCAGCAAAGGCTCCCTTTGTGGGCTTTTGTTGCTACTGCAAACTGCCAATTTCCACCGGGTCCTATTTCAACAATTATTTAACATTTATTGAGTGCTAGCGATGCACCAGGATCTCTTTCTCTTTAATCCTGTCATTAATGATCCATCAGCCTCCTGTGGGTGACGGGAAGGAGGAGGAATAAGTTAATTATCAGCGTGATATTCAATCTGAATCAGTTAAATTGCCTGAATTGCTCAAGTTTATCTACTCAAGCAAAAAGGTGACCAAATATCTGTAATGGGAAAATAAGGCATCTATCCTATTGTCTTTAAAGGACTAAAGTGAGTAAAGATACAAGAAACAGAAAACATAAAGCATATTTTTCTGACAGTTAAAAAGGAAGCCAAAGGTGCCTAAAACAAGAAACAGTCCCCAAGGGAGTCTGGATCATATAATTTCTACACCTTTATTCATGCTGTTCCTTTTACTTCATAGGCACGTTTACTTCATCTCTATATGTTAAAAACTTATTCTAAATTAAGTTTAATATCAACCCTTCCACATAATCATGTGTGATCTTGATATCTTGAGATACTTCTATTTTGAAAACTGATCCTGTCTCCATGTGCTGTGTTCATTTCTTTACATATTAAGAGTAGATACTGTTGTTTTCATCCCTATATCTTTGTCCAACATTATTTCCAAAGCACATGGGGGTCTCAAGCTTCACCTCACACTACGGACTGGAAGACCTGGCCACATAAGAGAGTAATGAGTCCATCCCATAGTTTTGAATCTCGATCATGGAAAAATTATGTAAAATACAGTGACATCAAAAGGCAAGGAACTAATATGTCAAGGGCCCAATCTAAAACAAAACATCAGCTGTGGTACTTGGAATGTGTTATTGTAAAGATGCTTAGGAAGGATTACACAGAGAAATGGTCCCAAGGAACCTGTACTGAGGTAGAAGCATGGTACCCAACAGCAGGAATTCAGGCATCTGTCACAGTGTTCGGCACACATTTAGTCCTTATACCATCCTGTGAATGGAGTACTACACGATTTGTGATCTCATTTCTAGCAAAGTCACTATAACCTAGTTGCAAGGAATCAACAATTATATTCAAAATACCAACTTGAGGAAGTTCAGTAAACTGTTCCTGTGTGATGTTTCTCCTTGAAATTAAATTTTATATTTAAGATTGATAATGGACAAGAGACAACCCTATTGAACCATGAAGGCACAGTGTATGGATACTGCTGGCCTTTTTTGGGATAGTAAAATAATACAATTAAGCAGGCAACTAAAAGCGAGTTCCCAAGCAAACTCTAAAATATTTTCAATGTCACTTGCTCAGTAAACTGTACAACATTAAATTTTTATATTAAGTAAATTATAAGGAAGAGTGCACTTTATAAAATTAAAAAAGTTCTCAATTGCTTTATCTATATTCTACAGTGTAAGTCTTCATACTGTTTCCTATACACTTTGGTAACTTTTTCCATACATAGTGGGTAGTGGAAAAAGGAATCTTAAGACTCAGTACATGCATCACCAAGATTTCAGTTAAAATTTAATAGCCTATTTCTATCTCCTAACAGAAAATTTTGATGATAAACACCCAGTGTTGAAATACATTCACGATTTAAACATTCCACTTCATGTTGGCAATACCAAGAAATCAAGCACTGAAACACGTGGGAAAGTCCTAGAAGGGGCTAATGAGATCATTTTCTAGGCTTTTAGAGAGCTTGAAGGAGTTCTCAGAATCTTTTTAGGTTTCATGATGTTTCACTACTGCTGATTTCTTTTATAGGCTGAGATTTTGTAACACATTACTGTTATAGAAAGTATTCACCAGAAAAAAACAACCTTGAATATCTATAATCTGTACAAGCATAGAGCAGAGTGCTATTATTGGCATGAGTCTGGCATGATTCCTTGCTTCTTAAGCCTCACTCCCTTGCTGACTATGGAATCTCAGTTTTTATCAAAGAGACATTTTCCCATTTGTAAAATGGTGACAAAAAATGTGACCTATAGTGTACATGTTGACTGATATTGGTACTATTTTCTCTTTTTGTGGGAAATAACATATTCCTGTATACATTACAACTAGATTTTTCAAAGGGATGAGGTATTAGCCAAAGAAAAATCTATGAAAGTAATATATGCCACTTACAAACTTTAACATAAAATCGAGCAAGTAGTCATCTACTTTTTTTTTTCCCCTTCTGCAGTGGTCCTGAAGGCCATAGATTGAAAAGGGTCATTTAGGTCTTCCTAAACCTGAGGGGTTATACATGCCAAAGTTATAACTTGGTAAAGTCACCAATTATAGTTTTCTTATTATGATAACTCTATGATATTTGCAAGAAGCATCATTTGTTCTTTTTGGTATTGGTTTTGGGTTTTCTGTTTTGCTTTGTTTTTGAGACAGGCTCTCACTATGTAGTTCAGGTTAGCCTCAAACTCATTATGTAGCCCAGGTTGACCTCGAACTTGTGGTAATCTTCCTGCCTCAGCCACCTGAGAAAAAACAACCTTGAAAATCAATGATTTATACAAGTACAGATTACAGACACACATCACCATGCTTGGTAAGAAACAATCTTTAGTGTGATAAGCTACTAAAATTTGATGCTACCAATATTTATGGTGACTATCTTCCTACACAGTTTTGGAGAAGGTTATATTTGTATATACATTTTGTATACATATACATACATGTAAAACAGTACAATGAATGTCATGTATAAGGCATTCAACAAACTTTAGCTGACACTAACTGGTATAGTCACAGAACAAATTACAGGCAGAACTGTGACTTGAAAGTTAGACTTACATTTTTCCATTATTTCAGTCTACATTCCTTGACTATGAACAATTTACAATCTCATTCCCAAACAATAGTTTCTCCACACAAAAGAGAGCTCACTCATGCATTAATTCAATAAAAAGTATTGATTTGTCTACCTTACACTTCTATGTTGTAGGTTTTAAGTATATCTACTATTAAGTTTGATTAATGCAAGCAAGGTCATGATATGCTTTCATAAAATGTATACTTAAAAGAAGACAAGACAAACAGAAAACAAACATACTTGAGAATATATAACAGTAAAAACTTTTGTACAAGAATTTATAACACGGAAATATAGTAAACACAGTGACCAGGTAGTTACTTTAAATTGGTGGTCAGGAAAGACTTCATTAAGGAAACAATTAAGTGGCTACCAGAGTCACAAGAAAGAGTAGTGCATTCAGGGAAAGACCTTTCCAAGTAGGGTAAAGACTCTAAAGCAGAAACGATTTTCTCTGGCCTATACTTACTGGCAAGCCTGAAGAACATTTTTGTTGAGGAGTAAACTTTTCTCAGTGACCCTAAAGGTGGGAAGTAATTGGATATGCTACTCCAACTTCCTCTGCTTTTGTGCATCCAGTAAAACTAAACTTTGGAGTTTCAGATTTGAACTCAGCTTACAGATATAATGTTTACTGACTTAACTTATAAATTTTAAGATGTTAATTTCTGTAAGGCTGAGTTTCTCAATCTATAACATGGGAATATACACATTCAGGACATAGTGTTATTATAAAACTGCAATGAGGTAGCATACATACATCATCCCTGTAATGGTACCTGGAACATAGCAGGGACTGATGTGGAAAAGAAAAGAAGACTTTGCAAAGATGGGAAGGAAATATAGTATGCAGCTGCACTGATGTCAGACTTGTATATTCTGAATCTCTTGGAAATCTATTATCTCAAATAGATTTTCTGACTTGGCCTTAAAATCCTTTGTGACCTTTTCTCTACAATAAACAATGTCTCAGTAAGAAATTGATGACAGCCTGACATCTGTATCATTCATGCCACTTATGCCTGGTATGTGATCCTGCATATAATTTAGTTAGCTTTCACGTTCATGTCTAATCTTTAGGTGTCTTCTGTCTCATCGCCACATTTACTTCAGAAATCTCTCCAGACCAGAAACAAAGATCAGCAAGGAAGGTATTACTGATCTCAACCAATCCATTTCATCTCTTCTCCTTCAGCCAGGTTTCTTTGCTTACATTCTAAGGTCCTTGTCTGATCCACACAGTACCCTCCCATTAAATGATAGTGAAATATATACTATTATATCTGTGACAGATGAGAAAGCATAGGAAAGAGTGTTAAAGTTGGGACTAAAATTCAGGGGTTTGGGTTATTTCTAGATCCAAAGTATTTCAGAAGGAAATAAGGAACTTGAAGCCTTTTTAATAAATAGTTCTAGAAAAACTGGGTCTCAACTTGCTACAGATTAAAATTAGTCTTACACCATGCACTAAACTAAAAGCAAAATGAATTAAAGATCTAAATATCAGAACAGAAACTGTAAACCCACTGGAAGAGAGCTAGATAGAACTCATGGAGACATTGGTTTAGGAAAAAATTGAACAAAACCTCAACACATTTTCCATTTCATTTTTCCCCTTATTTAGTTATCCTAAATAGGTAACAGAATCTGAGTGTTAGAACTAGCTCTTTCCTTTGCCTTGATTCACCTATTTCTAATTATAATCATAGTTTCTCAAGTAGCAGTAACAGGTTTCTGCTAAATATCTACTTAATGCAATTTTCACTTATGACAATCCCAACCCTGGTTGAGACATTAGACTTTGTAATTTCTTGAACAACAACAACAAAAAAAGAGTAGAAGTGAACCAGATAAACCCCAACCTGCCTGGCCAAATGTCAGATATTTAACTTACACCATCTAAAACAAGTAGGTCTTTGGGAGCCTCGTCCAAGACAATTCCACATGTTGTCAAAGTTACAAATCTGCTCGCAGTTTTTTCTATTCATTGCATCAAGTTGGTGTTAAAGAGCTAAAAATTTCAACAAAATTATACCTACAAAATGAATATAAACATCAACTATTTCAGCTCAAAATTGCATTAACCCATTTACTTTTTCTATTTATAAAAAAATTCATGAGAATGGCTTTTATATATATTCCTTGAATCAAAAAAAAAAGTGAAACTACAATTTAAACTAACTTCCCTTTCATACTTCTATCAAAAATTTAAACTGGGCGTGGTGGCTCACGCCTGTAACCCCAGCACTCGGGAGGCAGAGACAGGAAGATTGCTGAGTTCGAGGCTTGCCTGGGCTACATAGTGAGCTCAGGGCCAGCCTGAACTACAAAGTGAGACCCTGTCTCAAAAAAAAAAAATTAAGGGAAGGGGCCAGAGATGTAGCTCAGTGGTTCCAGTGCATGCCTAGCAAGAGCAAGGTCCTAAGATCGATCCCTGGTAAGCACATACAATATCACACGTGGTGACTCATGCCCATCAGCAATCAGTACCACATACCACAGTGCTGGGTATGGTGGCTCACACCTGTAATCCCAGCACTCAGGAGCAGAGGTAGAGGATTGCTGAGTTCGAGGCTTGTCTGGGCTACATAGTGAGCTCAGGGCCAGCTTGAACTACAAAGCAGGAGACCCTGTCTCAAAAGAAAAAAAAAAAGGCTTCCCAAAGATATCTACATCCTAATTCCTAGAACCTCTACACATTACTGTATATGGAAAAGACTTTGCAGATGTGACTAAGTCAAAGACTTTGAGGTTGGAAAACTATTGTGAATTATATGAATTGGCCCTATATGCTTCACAGCAAGTTCAGAGTGATTACTTTCTTTTGGTCACTTCATCCAATAAGCACACTGCTTTCTATGTAATGAGCTTGCATGATGCCCTCTAGTAAAGAAAGCCAAGCAGAATTCCTGTAAACTAACTTGACACATCCCCTGAGGCAGGACAGCCTGCCAGTTGAAAGCAAATTGCTTCATTTGGGCCTTAGGTACAGGTATAGAGAAACAGGCATTTTCTAAATCAATAACTGCTATACATACCAGGTACCAGGAGATATGACCCAATATATGTTACAGGGCTTCATGTACAACAGTCTTTTAATAAATATTTATTTTTTGATAAATATTTACTGAATAAATGAATAAAACGTTTGTCAAGTTAAATTTACTGAAAATATTGAAGCAGTTGTTTTTTATTTGCTTGACTATTTGTTTTGGTTGAGAACAACTGAATGTATCACAAAAACCAAAATTTCATAATGAACAAATGAGTAAGGCAGAGAGTGACTTGGGACAATTATCTAAAGCAAGTCAATGTAGAACACAGGCAGCTTCTCTTCTGCCTTCTGATGGTCTTAGTCTTTCAGGCTTCAGAGGATGCTGTTGTTAGCAGAGTTATATACTAAGTTATTATCTCTTTTACAAGTTCTAGGTTTTCCAGTCAGGAAAATGACGAAACATACAGAGTGTCAAAATACATGAGAAAAGGCATGTATTTTTTTTTAAGACAGGGTCTTGCTTTGTAGTTCAGGCTGGCCCTGAGCTCACTATGTAGCCCAAGCAAGCCTTGAACTCAGCAATCCTCCTGTCTCTGCCTCCCAAGTGCTGGGATTACAGGTGTGAGCCACCACACCCATCAGGCATGGATTTTTCTATAATAATTAAACTAACTGTTCTAAAGCTTAAAATTACATGCTGATTCTTTAAGTTAGTGATGAGTCTCCTATCTTTCTTCAAACATTCAGGTGACCTGTAGTGGAAAAAAAAAATACTAGATTTTATGTTGCCTTTGAAAATGGCTACATTTTTTTCCTCTTATCCGTAGAAGTCCTGAGTTATATATAAAAATACAAGGGCCTATAAACCAGTAAGTTTTGCGTAAATTTCTTACTAATTGTATTCATTTGGTTCTGGACAAATTTATTCTATAAAACCTTCATTATTCTTATCCATAAAATGAAATGTTTATTCCAGGTAGCTTTTATGATGCCTTCCATCTTTAACAACTAGACCATTATGTATCATCCTAGGCATCATGGATCATGCCCAAATTCCTGAGCAAAATATTTGTTTCTTTAAAGCAAAAGGTTTGACCTCCCTACATTTTTTAAACTCCTAATTCATTTCCTACATATACCGTACACTTATTATCTGCATACCTTTGCATGAAATATAATTCCTCTAATTACTTATCCATTGAGATATTACATTATCCTTAAACATCTCTAGCTTAAATGGCACCAATTTAAGTAATAATTCTTTCCCCAATATTAATCGCCATAGCACATTGCTTGTGCCTCTACTCAATGGTCTGTTCACTCTATTAAGAAAGAGTTGTTTCCATGTCTATTATTCCTTCTAAATCAAAATCTCAAAGTTTAGATACTGACATATTACCTGGCGTGCTGAAAGAAGCCTCATTATTATTTGTAATAAAGTATTCTTTTTCTTAAAATAATTTACCTGTGAATTTAAGCATTTTTAAAAGAATATTGCTTTAATTAAACAAATTTATGGGGCACAGTGTGAGAACTTGATGTGCATATCAGGATAACTGTACATGCAAATCTAATGCTGTGCTATTCAAAAGGACTAAAAGTTAAAGTCAACTAGATCCCCATCAAAACATGAATGAAAAAGAAAACTATCTGCCTGTCTATCTATATCTATACCTATATCTATATATCTACATTAGTCACTAAAAAAGAAGAAGAATATTCTAACATTTGTAGCCAGATGGATGAAACTTGAGGACATTATGTTAAATAACGGAAGTCAGATACAGACAAATACCATATGTTCCCTCTCTTACGTAGGTATTATTAAAAGTTGACTAGAATGTAAAGTAGTAATAAATAGATGCTGAAAAGAAAGTAGACTCTGAGGAAAGAGAAAGGTTGGATAATGTACACCAAAATAGGTCAAATAGAAGTAGCAAATTCTAATATTCTAGAGCAATGGAGTGACTACAATTCATAAAAAATTGTTGTATATTTCAAACATTTACTTTGTGACAAAGAAACAATATAATTAGCTTTAGGGGAGAGGACAAAAGCCTCGCCAGTGGCTGCCCCTCGTGATGGTTGCTTGGCCTGCACAGGAACCCTGAGGCAGTGAGTACCCAGCTCCAAGGACTTTTAAAGATCCTCCTTCCAGCCTGCTAGGGGCATAGCAGCCAGAGCTCTGGAAGCCACAGGTCTGACAGCAATGGCCAGAGGCAGGAGAAACCAGCCTCTGGAGACTGTGACTTGATCTAGGCCTGTTGGCAACTATATCTATACCTATACCAGGAGAAGGAAAACTGGAAAGTGATACAAAAATAAAGGAGCTATCATACATTAGATGACTGCCATGTGTCAAGAAAAACTGTGCACTTTAGATATGCTATTGCCAATCCTCTAGATTCATCAGGACGACCCACAATATTGTCCTTATTTTACAAATAAGGCTCTGTAGAGTTGAGAAATTTATTAGTAGAATAAATTTATAATGTTGGATGCATCTGTACATGATGTATTTTGATTCTCATTTTTCCCATCCCCCTACCCTCCTAACCACCCCCCACCCCTCTCTATAGAAGCTTTTTTCCATTTTTAGTTTTTACTATCAAATTTTCTCTTTCGTTTCTTTACTCTGTTCTATCCTTTCTTCCTTTTTCCCTTTGAACATTTCCTTCCTATTGTGCAATATCTATCATACATTCTGAATTGCATTTGCATCTTTAGTTTCTTCTACTATACAGACAATATGGTATTTACACATCTGTGTCCTATTTATTTCATTTATGAGTATGTCCTCAAAGTACATCCATTTAAATATAAATGTCTCTAACTTATCATTCCTTATACCAGAGTAATACTCCATTTTGAAAAAAAAATCAAAAACAAAAAAACACATTTTCTTTATCCAGTCTCCTGTTGATAGGCATTTGGGCTCTTTCCAAGACTTAGCTATTAAAAACTGAGCTGCTATAAACATAGGCTTTTTGGTTTCTTTGTTTTGTTTTGTTTTTGAGACAGGGTCTCGCTTTGTAGTTCAGGCTGGCCCTGAGCTCACTTTGTAGCCCTGGCAAGCCTCGAATTCAGCAATCCGCCTGTCTCTGCCTCCCGAGTGCTGGGATTACAGGCATGAGCCACCACGCTTGGCACTAAACATAGGCTTTTTAATCAGCATTTGACACAAGCAATTACTCCTACATCTCTTGAAAGTTTTTCTCACTTGGTTTCATAGCACTTTACTCTCCACCTTTCTTTTGGGCTTAGTGGTCACCCATTCCCAACTACGCCTGTTTCATCAGTTCCTGACTTCTAAAATGCTGAAGAAGCCCTGGGACTCTTTACTTCATCTGTCTCCTCTTCTCTGTAGTTGCGCCCTAGGTAATCTGATCTACTGTCCAGAATTTAAATGCCACTTATATGCTAATGTCTCCCTACTACATAATCTAAACCCTAACATTTCCGCTGAGCTTCAAGCACTCAATCCAACTTTCAACTTGAAATTTCACATCTTACCTGTCTAACACATGTTTCAGATTCATGATCTCCAACTCTTAATTCTACTCTTCCTCTAGTGTGGTAAATATTAGTGACTAGAACTGCTATTTATCTCATCCAAACCAAGATGTCATTCTTGATTGCTTTCTCTCCCTCACTCATTATATTCAGTTCATCAGCAAGTTCTTCTAACTCTGCCCTACATTTTCCTGTATGCATTAATTAGACAACTCTGCTCAAAGCTACCATCATCTCTCAGCTGAATTACTGTGGGATGCTAACTGCTCTGCCTGATTCCATGTGAGCAGCTCTTATTCCTATAAAAAAAATAGAATATATATAAAATTAACTCACTTTTTTGACCACTTGCTTCCCAACAACCACAGATAAAATGTGAATTTCTCAACATGGCCTGCAAGTCACTAGGGGACCTGGGCCCTGTGCAGCTTTCTCATTTCATCTCCCATCTGACTGATTCCATTCACTCCAGCAAAATAACAATTTTTGCTCTTTTCAAACACCTCAAGTTTTTCACTCTTAAGACTATTGTGTTTTCTGGTCCCTTAACTTGTAATACACTTTCTACTGTGTGTTCACTGTACAGTGTTCTCATTTTCATCTATTTGTTTAGCAAAATGTTCACTTCCTCAGAAAGCAAAGGACAATGTCACGTGTTTTCTTTCCAAAAATGAAGTGGGTACCCAATTTGTAAATAATTTCTCTTCCCAATACTGCCCATAATGTTCAAGCTGAGAGACAGTCCTTCTGAGCTCTCCCTTCATCAAAAAGCCAATGTTTTCTCAGGGAAGATTGCTCAATATAAAGAAGAAATACAGCCATTTAAGAACAGGTATCCTTGGATATATTATTTTTTTCTTTTTAAAATACTTCTTAAATCATTAGACATAGAAAGAATTTTAATTTTTTATTTTTGTTTCTTTACAAAAGAACATGAGAACAAACATTATTAATCAACCACAAGGAACCTTTCAAAATTAAGATCATAGGGGATGAGAGAACTTGTTTTATATCACTATTTCAGAAAACCAAGATTTTTCTATTGATTCCTTTGAATTTGTTCTCCACCTATCATGGCTTCCTTCAGAGAGAGAGAAAGGGAGAGACAGAGACAGAGACAGAAAAACAGAGAGACAAACAGAGAACCTGGTCCTTAAATCCTGCCTTGAATGAATGTTCTTATAAACCATGGGACGAATTTCCACATGTTTCTAAATATTCTGAGACCATTAGTCAAATAAACTAGGTGCTCAGAAAACAACTGAGTGATCATGTAGTATGATTTGTAAATGTATTTCCTAAAGTAGATAAGTATTATTGTCAGGCAAATAAAGGTCTCTTCTGTCATCTTTAATTCCTCAAACATGCTTTTTATCATCTCAGATTGTTTAAAAAATGTGTACTATTAGCATAGCAATCAATGCTAAGAATTCCTTTCATGGCTTATTTCAATTTTCATAGATAATGTAAACTCAGAGCAGAATGACCTCGGTTATAAAAATAAGGAGGTAGCCTCAGGATCAATTTGTTCCACCATTAGTATTTCATTTTGACGGTTGGGTAACAAGGTTTTTTGAGCTATGGTCTTGAATGCAGCCAAGTGGCAAGTACTCCTAGAAAGGATAGTTTCCACTAAACAAAGGAAGCTTTGTTGATACCTGGTAGTTACCTGAAGAGAATAAGTAGTTCCTAGGAAAATGTTATTAACTCAATTCTTACGAATGATTTCTTTGATTGACCTCAAATTCACAAACCAATGGGCTCTTGACTTATACCAAAGAACCTGTGACTGTAGCATGAAATGACAGATTACCAGTTCAGCCAGACAGCAATGATTGTTGCCCAAGATACATGCCCATGTCATGATGACTGAGAACAAGAACCAAATCACAAAATATGAGAAATGGCAGCTTTTGCTTAATAGGCACAGACGATACAAAAGGACTGTGGGAAAAAGAGTGCTGGGCCCAGATTTATGAAGGAGGCTAGATGCTCTTTTCTGTCAGACTGTCTCCTTCCCTCTGCTTCTTTGTGAGGCCTCTTGCAGAAGCTCCCTCTTAGCTGATATCTGATAACTGAGACTATTCCTTCATACTAAGTCACTGAGGACACCTTCTCCAGCTCCTGTTTTCTCTGTGCCTGCATGTATTGTATTTTCTTTTGAAATGTGAATTCAAACCTAGGCATCACACTTGGGAGAATCAGATCAAAAGTATGTATCAGAAGACTCATCCTAAGAGAAGGACTGGGGAGGGGCACTGAAAGAGCTCTATTTTCCTGTTCTGATTCTGAAGCATAGCATATGCATCAGAAGAAAAAAAATATTAGATTCAGAATACTTGACTTTAATTAAATTATTCTTGTCAGGTTTCATATATTTATCCTCTTAAACTACTCTGCTACTCTAGGAGGCAAGCACTATAATCCCCATTGCACAGATGGAGAAACAGGTTTGTAAAACAAAAGGAATTTACCACATGACAATAGAGTCAATAGATTTGACTACACCAAGCCTGTGTACTAAATTAATAACTTTTTTAGAGTATTATAAGAAAAAAATAGGACTTGACATATAGTGGAGGAGCTGCTTGCCTATGCAAAACCTTCTTTGTAGTTACATCTTAATCACACAGAGCTATACTCATTTGTCTTCCTTCTGACTGCAACATTTGCTGCCATTTGTTTGCTGTCCAAGTTCCACTCATCTTCTAGGTGCCTCAATACTCTCATTAAACTGTATATTTATCCTGTATCTGATTCCCTTCATTGCAAGAAATGTTCTTTAGAGAAAAGTCTTTATTTACTAATTTGGTATTCATTTCAAATACACATCACTAAGCACCATGTGTGCATGTGTGTGTGTGTGTGTGTGTGTGTGTGTGTATATGGCTCAGACATAAATTGTATACTTTGGTACTAAACTGTAGCCACCAAGCTGATTTACTGTTAGTAAAAGTATCCCAGCAGAGGATGATCCTAACCTTTGGCATAGTGAGAGCACTAACTGTAGTAGAATGGGTAGTAAAGAGCAGAGGGTATTGTGCAAAGAGTTAAGCCTAAGAAATGGACTCAGACCTAGAGTACTGCAGAAGTTTAACAAGAAATTAAGCAAGTATCTCCATTGAGGGAAGACACTTCAGTTCGTTCTATAGTGTTTTATTAGTCCCTACTGCAGTTGTGGTAAAAATTAGCTTTGGTCCACATGAAGTACACTAGAATGGTTTGGTGTCATATGCCATTTTGCATTAATGTAACAGAATACTCTACTCTGGATACATTATAAAGAAAAAAATGTAATTTACCTCACATTTTGGGGAGTAAAAGCTCAAATGGGGAAAACCCACTTATTATACCTCTGCAGGGGGCTTCCATTGTGAAATCAATATATAGCAGAGAAACAAGAGAAAAAAAAACAAACAGGCACATACAGAAAGAGCCATGTATATGAGATAGACTTGCTTTATAACAATTCACTAATTCCTACAAAAAGACTGCTCCCAAGGTATAATGACCTTCTAGTAGGTCTTACCCCTTAAAGCTCACCACATCACTACCCTGCAGAACCTCTTTCACTACAGGTACTTTCTGATGATATACTCAAAACATATCCAAAGCCAGGTAAAGTGGATAAGACTAAAGAGTTCTATAACTTTAGTAGTAATTGAGTTGGATTTTACTAAAAAATGAAAGGAACTGTGCTGGAGTCAGAAAACCAAGGAATTAAAAATGGCATATCATTATTTTATTTTTTGTTTAGGTCCTTGTGTTCTTTTCTGGTTTTGGAATGAGAATAGTGCTAAGTTCTTTGAATAACTTTGGGCGTGATCTTGTCCTTTCAGTTTCATTAAAGGTTAAAGAATACTGACTGGTGTTAAACTTTCCCTGAAGTTCTTGTACAATTTAATGATAAATTCAGTGGGACCTTGCTTTTTTCTTAGTTGGTAGATTTTCTATTACTGATTCAATTTTATTGTCTGTTACTGGATTACTCTAGATATTTATGTTTTCTTTATTCAGTTTTGGTAATTCATTCATGTCTAGATAATTCATTTATTCTGAATTCTCCAATTTATTGGAGCATAAGTTTTCAAACTAGTCACAAATAATCATAAGGATTTCAGTAGTATTCATTGTGGGTCTTGCTTTTTTCATTTCTAATGTATTGATTTTGGTCTTTTCTTGCCTTTTTGGGTAAAACTGTCTAATTGTTTATTTTCTTTATTCTTTCAAGGAACCAGCTCTTTGATTAATTGAAACTTTTTTTTTTCTAGCACTGGGGATCAAACTCTGGCCCTTGTGCGTCCAAGGCTGGCACGGTACCATTTAAGCTAAATCCCAAGCCCTACCCTTTGTATTTCTTTTAGTCTCATTTACATTAACTTATGTTCTGATATTTATAATTCCTTTTCTTATATTAGTTTTGAATGTTGATTGTTCTTGTTTTGCTAGGGACTTAAGTGTATCATTAGACTATTTATTTGGACTTGCTCTCTTTTTCTGGTGCAGATACTCACATGGATAAGCTTTCTTCTCAGGACTGCTGTCATTGTGTACAACAGGTTACAGTATGTGAAATGGCATTACTATTCGATTCTAAGAACTAATTTCTTCCTTAATATGTGATATAACACATTAATTCTTTTACAACATGATTATTCAAGAATATATTGTCATGTGTTTTGAGTAATTTCTGTGGTTTGAGATCATTCAAGTTTTGTGCCATTCTGTCTAGCTTTCAAGCTATTTATTAGTGTTCTCTAGAAACTTGGTGGTAGTTTTAAGTCTATTATCTGTTCAGTTATACTTTCTTTGAATTTGCTGAGCATATCATTAATCTGTTTTTTATGTCTTCATATCATTTTAAATAATTCAGCCATGTGTGTTTTGATTCCTCCCAATTGATGCCCCATGTATCACTTTGAAAAAGCTGGGAGTATTTTGGAGGCATCTTGTTTCCATAGGTTTTCATATTCTTAATTGTGGGTGTATATCTGTGTATGTGTGTGTGTGTGTGTGTGTGTGTGTGTACTGATGTTATGGGTTGATCATAGTAAGGGTATCTCTTTTGCTAGTGCCTGCTTCTTTGGTAATGCACTCTGGGTGAAGCTAATCATAAATTTGTCTCTTTCCCAAGATCCAACTACCTTTGTTAGTTTAGGAGAGGATGCAGTTTAATTGGCCCAGAACCCAGTTTTCCAGGAATAGACGCAGTGTTGTTAATAACACAAAGGCAATCCAGACATTTGTGCACACACACAAAAAATCCCATTATAGCAACAAATGTGGCACCCTGGCAATAGCAGATAATCAGCAACAATAATAGCATAAAAAACAAACTGGATATTTGACTACTAAAAAAAGTACCACTCAACTACAGAAAATAGATCTTAAATTATACGATAAACATGGACAAATCAGAAATTTACAAACACTAAATATTTATTAAATGCATCAACTAAACATCCATTAACAACAGAAAATTCAACAACAGTAATCTAAAGAGTGATAGTTTAATTATCATACTAGTGAACATACAGAGAGGGAAATGCAAAAATGAAAAAGATAAAATTTGAAAAATTAAGCAATAGAAGAAAAGACAAGAAAAAAGTATGATTAAGGATCTTACTAAGGAGTAGAAGGAACATAGGTACATAAGAATAACAAAAGAGAACAAATAAGAAAACGTAGGAGGAAAAAAGAAAAAATAATCTAAAAATATTTTTTAAAAAACCTCAAACTTTCAAAAACCAATGAAGAAAAAAATGAATTAAAAATAATTCCTCTGTATTTGGGGGTGAACAGGGCTTTTTTGTTTGTTTGTATGTTTTGGTTTTGTTTTTCCAAGAATTGCTTTCTTGGAATCCAGGAAGTTTTGGTTTTCTCTGCCTACATATATGGTCTATGAGTCTGAGGGATGCCCACCTGCTCCAGCGGACCCTCTGTTCATACTCCCCAGGCTGTGGTAACCATCCAAGATAAGATTATGTATTTGCTCATGTTAGTAGATGAGGAAAGCAATCAGATACATGTAGTGCAGTGGGAGTTCAAGCCAACCACTGGACTTAATGCAGTACCTTCAGATGTGGCTGCCTATGAAAGTCACACAAGCTGGGTGTGGCTTCTCACAACAGAGATCTGCATGCCTTCATAGGATAAGTTTGAACTTCTCAGTGTCTATGTGTAACTGCCTATTGTGGTTGACTCTCAACAAGTGTGGTAGGGCAACACTGGAAACCTAGTGAACTTGTTCTGTTGTTGCTAATAAAAGTGAAATGAAGTTGTTCTAAATCAGTCTTAAACAAACCCTTTCCAAACAGCTCCTGATTAAATTCTTTCAAATTTGGGGGTACTGCATGGGATTTCCTATCCGACCCTAGCCTGCTTTGCAGAAGTAGTCACTTTTGGGGTAAAACCCACAAGATTCTGCAGTTTAAAACAGACATGAGCATTCCTTATGGCAATTGCTGCTGGTCCCTGTTGTTTCTCCCTGAAGCTGCTGACTCACTGAGCTCCCTTCTGTCTCTAGGTAAGAGCCACATCCATGATCACATTGGTCAGGCAATAGACACATTTAGCCCACGCCGAGGGGAAGCACAATGTAGTATTGTTTCAGAGTTGGCCAGCAGCCACAGCCAGAGTGTAAAGTCCACAGGCATGGATCTGCCTGCAGGTGAATGTGGCTCTGTCCAGTCTTAAGGTCTCCAGTCCCCAGGCCATCTTCTCTGCGGCAAGTTTTCACTGCCTTCTCACTACTGTGTTGTCTTGAGAAGTTGTTTTCTTTGGGGGTTTGAAATACTTCAAGCTCTCCTGGCCTTTAAGGATTGCTGTGAGAAATCCGCCGCCAATTCAAATGGTTTATTTTTAAAAGTGATTTGTTGCTTTTCTCTATCACCTTTTAATATTCTGTCCTTGTGTTGGATTTGACTATGATGTGCCATTAGAAAATTCTTTTTCTAATCAGGAGTATTTGTGGATCTATATATTCCTCACTTCATTAAATTCCTTCCCCACACTTACAAAGCTTTCTGGTGTTATTTCTATAAACAGATTTTTATGATATTTGTGCTAACGTCAGAGTTTTTACTAATTCTAGTTAATCTTACCTTAGTCTCTGTATCACCTAAAAGATATTGGATCTATTTTGTATGGTCTCTTGTTTTTAAGGTAACTCTGAATATACAGTTCCCTGTTTCAACCCTGTCTTTTAGTTTTGACACTCTGTCCTCATGTTGGTCATTTTTGTGACCCATACTTTCAAAAGAATTTTTTATATTCTAGATTTCTGTGATAACTTTTTAATGGATTCACATTTTTAGTTAAACTGTTCATATTTTTCACTGCTTTGTTTTGCTCAGCTAGCTCCTTATTAGTGTCTTCTCTAAGCTTACTGGTCTTGTTTATTATGCTCATTACCTATTTAATTATATGATCTTTATGCTTGCCAATCACCTGATAGTAGTGTTTTTGTCTCTTCTTTTATCATTTCATATTATTTACTTGTGTGTCCTTTGAATCCCATCCTATAGGTACACTCAAGATCTCATGTTCCTGTTTGTGTGTGTGTGTGTGTGTTTGTGTGTGTGTGGGTGGGTGTGTGTGCATGTGATGGAGTTTGTTGCTAGTATGGGGATGTCTCCAGTTAGTATCTGCTTTTCAGTTGTGCTCTCTGCTCACTATAGAACTTTACCTCTATCCCAACCACTGCTATAAATTTGGAAAGAGTGTGTCTTGCAATTGGCCCAGCACTCAGTTCTGTTAAAATTAAACTAAGTGCCGGGTGTGGTGGCTCACACCTGTAATCCCAGCACTCGGGAGGCAGAGACAGGAGGATTGCTGAGTTCGAGGCTTGCCTGGGCTACATAGTGAGCTCAGAGCCAGCCTGAACTACAAAGCAAGACCCTATCTCAAAAAAATAAATAAATAAACTAAGTATTGTTGATGACACAAAGACAAACCAGGCACTGACACATGGTAAGAGCCAATGAATAGCAAAAATTATACCACTTCGGCAATAGCAACAAAATCAGCAGCAATAGTAGAATAAAAGATTTTGGCATACCTTAGATATTAAAAGAATCAACAGCGATGTGATCCTTAACTATAGAAGAGAGATCTCTCATTATAATTTAGACACAAAGACATACAGTAAAAATATACTTAATGCAACTATACCACCATTAACAGAATTCACTAATAATAGCAGAGTTAACTGAATTTGTAAAGATTAGTAAAGCTTAATAGTAATGTTAGTAAAGAAGGGGTATGTGGAGGATAGGAAAATTAAAGAAATAAAAAGATGAGAAGGAGGAGGAAAAAGTGAGATGAAGTATGCTACTAAGGAATAACCAAATTAACAGTGTAATATAAATATAAAGCAAAAGAACAGACAAAAATAAGCAAAATAAGTAAAACAAATTTTTGAAATAAATAGGTCACAGATGTGTAAATATCGTATATTTTCTCTGGAATGAGAAACTGAAGTTATAAATATGTTTTAGAATGCCTGATTGATATTGTGAAATAGTAAATATTCAAAGGGTAATGGGGTTTAGGGGAAAATAATGAAGAAAGAAAAAAATTGATAGTAAAAAAGATGGTAACAAAGCTTGTATGTATAGGGGCAGGGGGAGATAAGGTAGAGAAGGGAGGGGGAAAAATGAGAATTAAGTTGTGTCATATACTGGTACAAATTCTTAATGTGGACTGTAATTGTGTTGTGTATATATAATGTACCAATAAAAAAACAGAAGGACCGGAGATTTAGCTCAGTGATTCCAGCGCCTGCCTCACAAGCACAAAGCCCTGAGTTCAATCCCAGTAACTACATACAATGCTGGGCGTGGTGACTCACGCCCACCAGCCATCAACACCACATACCACAGTGCCGGGCGTGGTGGCTCACGCCTGTAATCCCAACACTTGGGAGGCAGAGACAGGAGGATTGCTGAGTTTCAGGCTTGCCTAGGCTCCATAGTGAGCTCAGAGCCAGCCTGAACTACAAAGCGAAACCCTGTCTCAAAAAAAAAAAAAAAAAAAAATGAATCCAGAAGAACAACTTCTGTGTCTCTAAATGAGTGATTTCTTTCCAAGTTGTAAAGTATTGGAATTTAGAAAATTTCATGGAGGCATAATGAATCACTGTTAACATCTATTTTGTTTCTGCGCTCATGAATTTGTTTCTGAACGCTGGATCTTGCCCCATCTTTCCTTCTGGGTGTAGCTGGTCAGTATATTCTGCACTAAAGCAGTATTTGCTCCAGAAGCTCCTAGTTTCTGTATTTCTCAGTGTGCCCTAATTCAGGCTTGTCTTTGTCTATCTTTTCAGCCTGCGGATTTGTGAGGTGTCCCACACACCTACCCAAGGCTCCTTATGAAAGCTCTCCAGAGATTTCCTCTTAGAAGAAAATATATAGAAAAAATATTTGAAAGAAATCTACCCACATATTATCAGGTTACATTTGGATGGTAGCAAGGGAAAGCAAACATATCACTGAGTTCTGTGGTAGATATAAGCTTTGGGGTAAGTGGGTCATTCAGACTACGAGACTTACTGTCAGTGCTTTTAGGCTCAACCCCCTCTGAAAGCCTTGCATGACTGGCCTGGCTTCTTACCATGGAGAAGGATTCTTGTATTGTTCCTAGCCTGAGTTTAAATTTCTTTGTCAGGGGAAGACTTATGTTTAGCCTACACCCTGTCCACAACTATCTTGGGCCATCCCTCATCCAATTGCTCTTGTAGAGTGGCACCAGAATCTCTAAAGTATAGTTGTTCTGATGCCTAGTCTTAATCTCTTCCCAAAATAACTCCTGACCAAACCCAAATATAATGGACAACGCATGGATTTTTTTCTCTAACTTTAGGAGATCTTCCATAAAGAGGAAGATGAAATTTCACAATACTTTAGCAATCTACAGTAACTATAAGTTTTTCTTGGGGCCAATTATGTCAGCCCAGTTCTTCATTTCTCCTGGGGACTGCTGACCTTTTAAGGACTGACCTTGTGTCAGTGGACACAAATCTCCTTCCCTGGGAGCCAGGGCGAGCTCTCCAGATGCTTCAATCTTTTCTCTACATTGTAAGTTCATTGCTCCAAGTTCTATGTAGCTCTTAATTTTCCTATCATCTCCATCCAGATACATTTCTTCCTCATGTACCTCTTATTGTGCCTAAAGTGACCAACTATCCCAGTTTGTCAGCAATGGTGACTTTCTCATAATAGTAACTCTTCAATGCTGAAGTCAGGAGTCACAAGGAGATAAAATGATTAGTCATCCAAGGTGTGTTAATGACTTCCAAGGGAGTCTGATAAATGTTCATATACACCATGTCTTTGTATTATAGATGACAGTTGAAGTTGTGTATAGGACAGGCCAGTACCAGTCACTTATACAATGCTATGGGTTATCTTTACAACATAATAATTTTTCTCCCAAACCTGCAGCCATTTATGATGCATTGGTCTGGAATAGGCATCCCTTTATAAAATCATTCTATAAAGACTCTACAATAGTGGAAAACCACCAATGGTCTGGAATTAGAGAGCTCTGTTTTCTAATTCAATTTCCACTCTTAGCTAACATACGACTTTAGAAAAGGCATAACTTAAAGCCTAAGGATTTTTTGGATTTTCTACATCTATAGAACAATTTCATAGAATTGCCAAAGGAGTTAAATGAACTCTCATACACAAAACATATAAAATATGAGAACTTAAATTAATATTGAAAAACTACTAATCCTCTCAGTGTTGTTTATAACTTTCTATAGTCATTATAATTACTGGTGATGATAATTACAAAATAGTTTGCAAATTTAGTTTAAAATTCTAAGCATATGCTATTTCTGAAAGAACTAGATTGCTTTGGAATTTTAAAAACAGTATGTCAATGTCTTACATAAAAGGAAACAAGAAGAAATTGCCAACTAATTTCTAAACATCACAACAGCTTAGTAGGTATCTTCCCACTCAGAGTAAAGTATATATTATACAGTTATAATTGATAGAGCCTTATGCAGTATGAACATTTTTTAGAAGAAAAATGTATAGAAAAAATATTGAGAGGAGATTAGTCAACATGTTATCAGGTTATATTTGCATGGTGATTTCATTACTGTCTCAATCAATTTTCTCAATATTGTAAAATGACTATGTTAATTTACTTTGCATGTTCTAAAAGTTTTTCATTTTTAAAAAAACACCTTTGACAGTTTTCATCATCACTATCTGACCTCTACCTACTTCTCTATTCTCAACTATCATTTCTCCATCACAAAACCAACCAAACTCTGAATTAAAAAGCACTAAAAATGAGAATTAACTGGTGTCATCTACGGATACAAATTCCCCAAATGTTGAGTGTGATTATGAGCTGTATATAAAATGTACCAATAAAGAAATCAATTTTTAAAAAAGCACTAAACAGCTTGTTTTAGATTACAAAGCAGTTTCAGTTATGCTAAATAATTTACACTCAAAACATCTCTAAGAAAGATGCACTTTCTACTTATTCACTACTTTATGAGAAAAATCAAGAATGGAGTCCCTTCCCTGTCACATATGTGTGGGCTCATATATTTCCCATCACTTGTTCCATGTTCCTTCAGTTGATCTGATCTAGTCTCATAGTTTGAAACATCATTTCTGTATGGATGACTTTGAGTTTATCATTTATCCTAGCCTTTCTGACTGAGCATCAGAATGCTTAATCCACAACTGTAATTGGATATGTAAGAAACATTTCAATATTACATCACAACAGATTCTTTATGAAGTTCCTTTCTTCATGTCAGTGAATAGTAGCACCTTCTACCCAGGTGCTGAACACCAAAAGCAATAATCGTTCCTGATTTTTTGCATTCAATATTTACCACAATCTATCTCAATTTCCACTAGTGTTAGATTAATAATGATATTGTAATTAGGTTGTCTGTTCTGTCTGTGAGAGGTAATAATATGCCAGACTTTTTGTGCTGCCAGAATGTGGGCTTCATATGTAAGACCCTACAGAAAGCTCAGTACTACCTGGTTTCTTGATGAGAGGAACAGGTTATCTGGCTAAATGTGTACAATTCCTCTGGGTTTGTCCCCCATTGGCATACTCAAACACATTCTTACTGCTGGATATTCTCATCCCTAAACACTTGGAAGCAAAAGTTTAAGTTGAGTCTAACTTGTCATCATGGTTGGATACATTTGGCTCAGAGAAACTTTATGATTTCTTGCCCTATTAAATGAGTGCAAATTAGGGAAAGGCCCTCTGCTTGTCTTTGACTACTTTTAGGAAAGAGTCTACCAAGTTATTCAAGTTGATAATGACAAAGGAAGAGGTAAACATCCATATCTATTTTCCTGTAAATCTCTAAGTCCTCGTATATGTCTCAAACTCTCCAAACCGATTCTTATTGATTTCAATGTGAGAAAGGCTGAAAAGTTTCTGGAGTTCAGCAAGCTACAGTTTGAAAAGTGATTAACCATTTTTCTTTTTCTGCAGGTATGTCTACTCTTTTCCTCCTAGAAGTCTTCTGAGATATATTTTGTTTTCTAGTATACTTTCATAGGCTAAACCTTTACTATTTCATTAACTGTTTTCAATTTCTAGTCTTATTTTTATGTAGAATAAAATTACATGATTATGTAAAAGAACCAAGCAAGTTGCCAGATATAACTAGATATCCTTTGGAATATGGGTGTACTACCTGCATATAGACTCAATTTTGGAACTTTACATGAAATTCTGAGACAAAAACAAATATTCTCTTTTAAACGGTCTCATTTTGTAGTTCAGGCTGGCTCTGAGCTCACTATGTAGTCCAGGCAAGACTCGAACTCAGCAATCCTCCCATCTCTGCCTCCCGAGTGCTGGGATTACAGGTGTGAGCCACAACGCCCGGCACTGTGGTATGTGGTATGTGGTATTGATTGCTGGTGGGTGTGTCTCCACACCCATCATTGTATGTGGTTACCGGGGATTGAACTCAGGACTTTGTGCTTGTGAGGCAGGTGCCGGAACCACTGAGCTAATCCTCCGGCCCAAACAAATATTCTTTTAAGAGTCACTGTAAGATAATTTGGTCAGGAGATATACAAAGATAATGAGCTAAATTTAGGACCTGTTGAATTGGAGGTGTTTGAGATTGTTTCCAGTGTAACTGTCTGCATATAAGGGTCTGGAGCTCAGGAAAGCTTGGTTGGAGACAGAGAAGAAAGGCATTGGCATATATATGATATGTGACCCAGAAAAGTAGGAAAAAAAAGTACAAAGTGAGAATAGAATACTAAAGGCAAGCCCTGGGAAACATCAGAATTCATAGGCTTTCTAATTCTAACAATTGTGATAGAGAAGAAAATAAAATGAAAATTAAATATGGTAGGCATATCTTCATTTCCTAGTATATTTATATTACTTCCTATTCTCTTCATAAAGCAGGTTCTTACTGATATGACATGAGGCTTGTCAAAAGGAGTCACTACTATATACAGGGTGAGCTGACCTAGAAAGCTCAAGTGATACATTTTAAAATTCAACTATGTTCTTCTCTCTATAGACACAGCACAGACATCAGCAGACATAGTGTGTCATTTCTATCTTTGTAGCAATTATTAATAATACTTGTACAGATGACAAATGTCTTCCCTGGTGAAAAATTAATCAAACACAATAATTTCCCTACCTGGGGTTAATGAACATGTCAGATACTGAAAATGAGTTGTTAGAAACTAAATTACTATGATCTATTTTTAGAAGATTGTTATGGGGGTGGGATACAATATATGTGGATGGATATATTTGAGGTTCTCTTTATTTTGTATCTTAAATTTTATCAAGTCCTTCGAACACTAATTTTTTTGAAAATCTCACATAAAGAAAATATATCTTATCTCATATCTTATAGTTTTGGATAATTCTGCTGAACACTTATTCATTCATTCATTAAACAAATTAATGTACTGAACACTCATTACACACCAGACATTCTGCTAAATGCCAACCATAAAGAGATGAGTAAGACATGATTGTTGCTCTTAAAGACAGAAAAAAAAACAAGATAAAAGTATAACTAACTGTAGTACAATACTTGGATAAAAGCACTAGAGGATACAGTTGTAGAAAAATCGACTTCCTGCTCCACTTGGAATCTTTTCCAGAGACTGTGAGACTTCAGATTACATTGTTAAAGACAGTCTATGCCAAGTAAGGAGAGCAGGCAAAAGCTACTATAAAAGATTTATAAAATGCAGAGAGGTGTGAAAAATTCTTCAGGGAAATTGATTGACTATTATAATGCATAACAGATTAATTAATGGAAGACCATTCATATTTTTTTAAAGACTAGCATTAAAATGCACTTAGTGAATACAGTTAATGCTTGTTGACTGCACAGTATAGAGCTAGGAGGTGAAATTTTGACCAGACAGACCTGCATTCAGATTCTAACTGCACCTCTAGACTAGTTATTAAGGGTAAAATTCCATGATCTCTTTAATTCTCAATATTGTCAATGAAATATAAATATTTATAGATTATGTACCAACTGCTTTATAATTACCTAATTAAATCTTCAAGATCACAATGTAAATATAATTGATCCTCTGTATCCATAGGATTCTACACCTATTGACTAAACTAATTAAAACACTTACATCTCTACTAAGATATACAGAAAATTTTTCCTGGTCACTAGAGCTGAAACAACATAGTATTAAAAACTGCTTATATTGGATTTAGGTTGTTTAAGGTATTATAAGTACAATAGGTCAGTGAAGACAAACATTTTAGATCTTTCAGTGATATAAACAACCCACTGGAGCATGTATGTTGTAGGTTCACCATCCCTGCGCTATATATGTATAATATATGGGAGAAGGTAAGTAGCTATACACAAATACCAGATCATTTTATATAAAACACTGGGGAGCAAACTTGGACTTTGATATTAGAAGGGTTCTTAGAAACAATATCACACAGATTGCAAATGATGACTGTATTGAAGCCATTTTACTATGGATAATAAGGCAAAGATATTAAATAATTTTCCAAATTCTATAGGTATAAGTAGTATAGCAAGGATTTTAAATTTATCAACTGACACCAGCCTCTGCACCTTTAACCACTAGTATTAGTCACTTTCCTATCAATGGAACACAATATGCAGGACTCACAAATTAAAGGAGGAGAGGTTGAATTTGGCTAAGAGTTTCAAAGGATTTAATCAATAATCAGCTGGTTCCAAGGCTGAAAGATCAAGGTGGAAGGGCGTGGCAAAGTAAAGCTATTCCGTTAATGGTGGTCAGAAAGCAGAGCTGGAGAACAGCTCAGAGAGGAAAGGATAAGCAATCAGACATAATATCTAACATAGTATCCAACATAATATCTAACATATGCCTCCATGGCCTACCCAGGTATCCTCAGAAGTGTGCTTTACTAATTCATGGGGCATTTATTAACCCACTCAAAATGATGTAACACTACAAGGGTCACAATCTATTTCCTGTCTAGTTGGGGTCAAGACCCATCCCCTTAAACCATACTTCATCTCCAAATAAAAACATTAAAAAGCTAATAATTCAACCTAACATAATGTAACTATCTTATGTATAACTGAAACAATAAAACCTTCAAGTCTCCATGGCTTATCATGTTTTAAACATCCAAGTTAAAATCTGTACTGAGACTCAAGACAAATTCTTCATGTAAAAATCAAAAAAAAGTTACATAATCCAAAGGTACTATGACACAGAATAAATATTCCCTTTGTAAAAGGGAAAAATTTGAAGATAGAAGAGAAAAAGACCAAAGAAAGACCAAAATCCAGCAGGCAAACATTAAATTGTATAGATTTATGTCAGGCATCTGGAGCACACAATGGTAAGATGTGAGTTCCAAAGAGTTTGGGCAGCCCTATCCTTTATGGTCTTTCTGGCTTCAGCCCATATGACCATCCTTAGGCTACCTCCACTCACATTCTATAGCTCTCCACAGAAGACATTCCATATTCTGCATATTTCTTTCTTCTTCTGTTCTCATTCCAACATCTTCACGCACTGCCCATCAGGAACTCTTCACTCAGCCTCTCCAGCAACCCTCTGAAATCTTGTTGGAAGCCTACCTGATTCCATACCTCTTAGATTCTACATGCTAATAAAACCAGCATTACATAGACAATGTAAAGATCTCCCACCAGTGTGGACAGCACCCAGGATACCACGGACCATGCCATCAACAGTCCTAAAGTGTCTAGAAGCCTGTGCACAGCAAAATAAATCTCAGGGAATCAATTCCCTAGTCAGCCCTTCTCAACAGGGGTCCAGGGATCATCTTTTCAAAAAAATGTTTACATTTTTTCATCCTGCATATAATGGGTGGGGACTTGCTGATTTATGAGATATCCTTGAGTCATCTTTCTTCTTGTCCCTGTATAAAGTATTTTTAATGGCAATAATCTGTTCAGAAATCAGACCTCCTCTGGCCTCAATGGGACCAAAGTTTAAGCACTTCAAACAATTCTCTTCTTCCTTTTGCCCCTAATTCTCATTATAAATCTGGCTTTAAAAAATAGCCAGAAGTGGCCATGCCATAACCTTGATTTTGGCCTGCCTTGAAATTTCCTAGTCAGAGCATTTGGTCCACACACATTCTCTCAGTCTTCTGTAAAATGTAGGCAAATTTTCTGCCACAGTGAAATAGATACATTTTATAAGCGGCCTACATTAAACCACTCTGGATTGGCCTGGTGGGAAAAAAAAGGTTATTCTAATGAACAGAGTCTGAAATCAGGAGTAGATTGCAGCAGGTAAGTGCCAAATATATGGTATTTGTGTGTGAATGGGCTGATATCCAGAGAGAAACATCAACAGCAAGATAGGAGATACTTGGGCCGGAGGGTTAGCTCAGTGGTTCCGGCGCCTGCCTTGCAAGCGCAAGGACCTGAGTTCGATCCCCGGTTACCACATATAATGCTGGGCGTGGTGGCTCACGCCTGTAATCCCAGCACTTGGGAGGCAGAGAC
>PVIC010002075.1:12122-45547 GCA_004025085.1 Thryonomys swinderianus | reverse complement strand
AATTCCTTGGTACAACTTTTTTTTAACATTACTTGTCTTTTTTTCTGTTTTCTTAGCACAGAGAGAGGGCAGAAAATAAAAAAGTTAGCTGTTGAAAATAAGATGCCTTCATGAAGAAGAAAAAAATCATCCCTCCATTTTGACAGATCAAGTAATTTTTATCTACCATGGGAGCATCTAAACTGCACAAGTATGAGAATCTTTGTGGGTGTAGGAGTTATAACCATCATAAATGACACTTTATTTCCTTTGAAAAACCCTCTTGATTTACTACATTTACTTAGATATTGTCATAGTTTTGTCTTTGGAGACATTTCCCCTGTTCTTTCCAATATTCATTCCACCAAGTGAGTTAAGTGATGGTGTGGTGTGGTCAGAGCAGACAGTTAGGAGTGGAAATGATTTCTGTTCAGGCTGGGGTAATGTTGCAAAATAACTTCATTTCCTTTTCTGTGCCCACATCCTATTCATAGGAGGTAAGGGGGGCTATGAATATATAAAACAGTGTCTCTTTTATTTAAAAAGTGGAGAGATATTATCAATTTTTGAAAATAATTTGTAGATTACACATTCATCATGGCAAAGCAGGTAGAACCTGCTACATAGCAATTGATTTTTTTCATGCCTCTACATTTTGGAACAGTCTCTAAATTCTGAAAATTTTGACCCTTGGTCCCACCTAACACTAATACACACATACACACACTCCCATCCAACCCCTTCTATCCATCTATCACATTTCAGACATCATCTTCTTTATGTTACTCCAACCACTGTTTATTTAGGTTAGCTTTTTTTTTTCAATAGAAAGTACTCACAGAGTTGACCACCTTATAAATAACTATTACATGGTATTATGAATGTGTGCTTTCCTTCTAAGTAAAAAGAAATAAAATTTGTACTCAGGATGACCTGGAGCTGAATCCAGCTGTTACTTACAGCTAACAGAATGTAAGCAACTTCTGTCTATAAAAGAGGCATATTAAAAAAAACGAGAAAGTCATATTTCCAACAATTCAAAGAACAGTAGAAATTGTATAGATTCAAAGTGTGCTTTGTTTGCAAAGATTAGATTCTCCAACAAGCCTATTTCCTTCTCCATCAGTAGTGGTTATTCAATTTTCAATGCTTAGATACTCTTTCAGCAAGACTTCCTTCATTCTTTTTTTTAAAAAAAATGATGAATTCCTTTCTCGTCTGGGCTCCGTAAGTCCTTACAGAGGTGATGACAAACCTTTTAGAGCTCTCAAAGACAACAAAGAGATGACAACAGCGCTCACGCCATAGGTTCACCACCACACCTTAGAGTAGGGCTCTCTTGATAACTGCTAAACACATAGGTAAAAGAGCAACTGTAAATGCTCCACAGGCTGATGAATGGAATAAAGAATGGCAAAATAAATAGTGAGCTTTTCTGGTCCCTAGTCCACCCTGTAACTAGTACAGTGCCTCAAAGAAGATGATGCTCGAAGTGCTCACTGAATGAAAAAGGACTTCTATCTTCTCTCTCTAGGCTCAACTTAATCTTTCTTCCTATGCTTTTCAGGTTTACTAGAAAACAAAGTTTTGTATTTTCTATATACCAAAATTATTGAAATTTGGCTATGGGTGAGCCAGATTTTTTTGCTAGCTCAAGTAGAATATACCATAACAAAAAGCACATCAAAGGCAGGAGACTCTGAAAGAAAGATGATGTCTTTCTTAGAACAGCAAGGAGGAGACAAGCTACACAAACAGGAAGACAGGTATTTCCAGCTTATTGAAGGCCATGCTTTGGCATGCAGGATCATTTGTAATCCATCTAATATGTTATACTCTGAGAGCTCCCAGGACCAGATAGTTAAAGACTTAAAAATTAAAAAATGTTATGCAATTGACAGAGAATCAGGCTTAGGCAAGAATAGGACATGTTCTAAAGATCTACCCTCATGAGCAAACCACACTTTTTCCTATAGTTCAGGGATCCCAAGACCCCTTTCCCTCAGGAAAGTGGCCTCACAATGGGAAGTGAATAATGGGTCAGCAAGTGAAGTGTCATCTGAATTTACAGCTGCTCCTGTATCTGCTAAGATTACTGCTCCAGCTCTTTCTCCCGAATTAGATTCTTGTAGGACCTGCAAAACCTGTGAACTGTGCATGCCAGGGATGTAGGGTATGAGTCTTTATGAAAATCTAAACTGAAAGTCATGAACCCTACACACACTGAGAGTGGATCTATCTTCCCTAAAATCTGTCTCTGCTGCCAAAAAAGTAGGGGACCACACCAATGTCGCCTCACCTTTTGTATCTCCACTAGCAATTCATGAAGTTAACCTCTCTTTTAAAGTATTCACATGCAAAGCTCTTTATATACACTTTTTCTCTCTTTCTCATTGCATTAATTTCTATGAGGAAGACACCATTACCCTTTTTTAATGGATGAAAATAAGGATTTAAAAGATAGTTGCTTGTCAAAAATCAAATTTTTGTGATTTTATGGTTATAAAGCCCAGACTTGGCAAAGGCAGTCTTCCTTTCAAGTTTATGATAATTTAACACCTTCAGGAGAACATAGTATGTCCTGGAATATATTTCTGGCTCTGCCTACCCCTAACCTACCCTAGCAACTGGTGGATCCTGTTAGAAATGCTAATGTTTCTATGGATTCTGTGTATTTGATACTTTCACAGGTGTTAGATTCACTTATTCTAAGCACATAAGAGTTGAGGTTAAGAGATGATAAGTAAATTTATTCAAATTCTCTCAAAATTTGCAGCACGGAAGACTTTGCTAATGCAAAGGCTAGTGCTCTTTCCCCAGAAAAAGTGTGTATACTGAGTAGTAACCAAATTTAATTTAATGGAATCATTGTCGCCTTGACACACACTTGAATCATAAAGAGGTCATCATCACTCAAAAACAATCTGTGGTAGCAAACTTCTCTCTTTCTGAGGAAATGTCAGGAAGGAGAAATTCCACTTTAGGCCAACCAGCATAACCGGGAACAGATTTAAAGTATTTCCAGAAACAGGTAAAAAAACTGAACCCAACCTATGAAATAATTGCTTTCAGAATCTGGAAAATGGATAGCAAACAACAGTGACTCTTGAGAGGATAAACAGAAAGTTTATCCATGAGTACCCACTTCATTGTCTCAAGAGGGTTTCCTGGGTACTGCATGAAGAAGGGAAGCAAGGTAGGTCCTGGGGAACTCCTGAGCTGAGAAGTTGAACTTGGCAATTAGAGGAAGTCAAATTTGTTAAAGTTCACAGGCCTTTTCAAATCCTTGAGTATTGATCACTACATTGGTCCACTGCATGGAAACTACTTGAGTGGGTATAAATAGAAACAGGCTTGGAAATAGACTACAAAGCAGGAGTAGTTCAATTAACCAATTATGGTGGTTTATGTGTTGACTTAGAGAGTACTTTGAGATTTGCATTTAAATTGGGGGACCACAAGTAAAGCAGATTACTCTCCATGAAGATGGTAGAACATATTCAATCACTTGCATCCTCAATAGACTATAGGAACTAAAGAGCAGACTCCTTAGGCCAAAGGAAATTCTCTAGTAGGCTCTCTTTAGATTACAATTACACAATGAGTAACATGGGTCCCTAAACTGCTGACCTGGAGGCTGTCACTACAGCATGATCTTCTTGGATCTCTTACCTTTTAGCTCTACATGACAGATTACAGACTTGATTGTATACATAATTATATGAACAAGTTTCTCACAATAAAACTATGTAACTACATCTCTATGTCTGTATTGATCTATGTCTATATCTACCATCTACATACACATATTCTAATGGTTCTTCTCCAGAACACTTCTCCAGAACACAGAGAGTCCTGTTCTACATCTCACTTTTACTCATGGGTATTTCATTCATTCACCATAATTTTAATTAAGTGACTAAAAGCTAATCATTCACATCCTAAGTCTAACCTAGATTTCTCTCATGAAATCCAGACCTCTATATCTACTGTTCAACAAGACTTATCTTCTTAAATGTCTGTCTGTCAGCTCATGCTACCATAATAAGATACCATACACTAGATGGCTTAATTAAAACACAAATTTATTTTCCTACTGTTCTGGAAGGTGAAAGTCAAAGATCAGGCTGCAAACATAGTTTGGTTCTGACAAAAGGTGACTTCCTAACTTACAGACCTTCTCTTATCCTTCTTCTTGCTGTGTGCTTCTATAAATCTCCCCCCCCTTTTTTTTTGCATATGAGCAAAGAGAAAGAAGTAACAAACTCAGATCTCACAATGAAGGTGACAACCTGATGAAAAATCTTGTGGACTTTTTTCCAGCAATCCAAAAAGGCATTGCCTTTTTTATTTAAAGCAAAGAATTTTGTTCCTAGGCCAACAGATGAACTGAAGTCTGAAGAGTAAGCATAAGATTTATAGTTTAAGTGCTAAAAAAAAAACAGGCCAGAGCATCAAATGAAGAAGAAAAGGCATATTTTCAAAGAAATAATTCTTGAAGAAGAAAGTAAACAAGTTAACATAGAAAACAAAACTGGGGGCAATAGCAAAACAGCACAAAACAGTTCAAAATAAATAAATTATGACTTTACTTCAGAATTATTTAAAAATAATTTCTATTTTATAGCAGTAATGGGCCTGAGTCAAATGGGAAGTTTTCTCAATAAGTTAATAATCTATCATATCAAAGAAATTTTACATCTCACACATTTATCCCCATTTTTTTAAACTTTCAGCAAACATTTTATGAATTCAAATGTTTGTTCTGTATCTGAAGTTAGAAATCCTATTCTTGTCTATTTCTCTGTTGCCAGAAATAATAGTCAGAAGCTCTAAAATAAAGTTTGCTGGAATAAAAATAATATGATGCTTTCTTCACTACTTGTTGCCTCTCCCAGTACCAGGTTATCATTTGCCTGTATCATTCTCATCATGGCAACCTGTCTCAGACACACTCGTGGATTTAATTTTCACAGGTCTCTTTCTATAAACTCTGACTCAGTACTCAGTAAATAACCTGAGTGACTACTCTATCACTACACAGAAGATATGACTATAATGGGAGGGCATGTGAATGAATCAAATATTCTTACTATCAAAGAATTTATTCAGGTAGGAATCATGCTTGCCATGTCTTTCCTCATTAACCTTTGTCATTTATTTTATACCACCATCATGCATCTACTACATACACTGTTTATATCGAAACAATTCTGTCCTTATTTTGCCACTGGCATGGAGCTATCTGACCAATTTCCTCCTTAAACTTTAGTCTTCCATTTTCATTCTTTACATGAAAGTCAGAATGTTTCTGATCATATAGTTCACCATGTCATGCTCATACTCAAACCTGTCTGCTAGCTCGCTTCCCAATAACTATGATTAAATCTAAAAATCCAGTGAATTTTTATAGTAAAAGCAATTCTATTTGTCTATTTCTCTTCTTTTATCCTCATCCAGCCTTTATCCTTCTGCAAGAAAACATAATTTACTTCAGTCAAAATAGTGTACTTTCATTTTCTTACAAGAACTAAGTTATCTCATACCTTCCCACAGCTCTTTCCATGGTCTAGAAAAATACTGCTTTGTAGAGATTTCTGAGTGATCGTCATTGGCTAAAGTCTATGAAGATAATTACATGATTTACACGTGATACCTGCCGGTAAGAAGCTTGTCAACAGCAGTAGCCCAAAGGACAACATCCCAAGTATCTTCTCTGATTTGTGCATATGCCTCCCTGTGAACTGCATATTCAGCTGAAGTACGATTTATCTTTTCCCATGGCATTACTGATGTCAACTCAGTAAATGAATAGAACATCTCAGGGAATGTGATTTCTGAAAAACAATGTTTCTTTTTCTAAAGGCCACATTTAGAAACCTTGAAGGACTGCTTTAAAAGTCATGATGCCCTTTGATGCCTTTCTGTAGGACAAGGAGCCCAGAGCTTATCTACATGTAGATATTCTATTAATACATAATGACTCTCAGGACAGGAAGGAAATGGAACTGCTTTTCCTTTTTGGACATTTCCAGCAAAACTGAAGAATGACCTGATCTTTTTTTTTTTTTTTTTAGACAGGGTCTTGCTTTGTAGTTCAGGCTGGCTCTGAGCTCACTATGTAGCCCAGGCAAACCTCGAACTCAGCAATCCGCCTGTCTCTGCCTCCCGAGTGCTGGGATTACAGGCATGAGCCACCACACCCGGCACTGTGGTATGGGATATTGATTGCTGGTGGGCGTGAATCTCCATGCCCAGCATTGTATGTGATTACCGGGGACTGAACTCAGGACCTTGCGCTTGCAAGGCAGGTGCCAGAACCACTGAGCTAACACTCTGGCCAGAATGACCTCATCTTAATGATAGAGGCTATATCACATGTCTATCCTCTGACTGGAATCCCTTTATCCCTGTTTTATTCTAATAATTCTGTCTGTCCTTTCAGATTTTTTTTTTTTTCTCTTTTCTCTTCTTGGCCTGTCTGGGTCTTGGAAGGGTGATCTCAATAAAATAACCATTTATCGGCTTTTTTCCTAATGATTTTTTTTTTTTTGAGACAGGGTCTCGCTTTGTAGTTCAGGCTGGCCCTGAGCTCACTATGTAGTCCAGGCAAGCCTCGAACTCAGGAATTTTCCTATCTCTGCCTCCTGAGTGCTGGGATTACAGGCATCAACCACCATGCCCAGCCTAATGAATTTTTTTTTTAATCCAGATTGAACTCAGGACCTTGCACTTGTGAGGCAGGTATGATTAAGTCCCTGGCCCTTCCTTACTGGATTTCGCCAATGGAAAGAACTAGCAGACTACAAAGCAGGTGAGAAAGACTGATAATTATTCTGTGACCCTGCCCATTATAATGATCACATAAAAGATGTTAGATGTAGCTCTTGTGAGAGGCTAGTAACAGTTTGTATCCCTTAACACTTTAGCCTTTGAAGTAGAAACAAGTTTTACTATTCTAGCCCCTATGTGCTTTTCTATCCTTGATGAGTCTTTTAAACTCATATTCATGTAGTGTAGCTAATTATTCCTAACTTCTAAGGTGAATTTAGCTGGTATATCCCTAGATATCCTCAATCCCAGGCTGTATAATGAGTTGTTTCCACAAACCTCTCCACTTTTATTATTTTCATATACCTATAATACTGGATTTTTTTTTGAGACAGGGTCTTGCTTTGTAGTTCAGGCTGGCCCTGAGCTCACTATGTAGTCCAGGCAAGCCTCGAACTCAGCAATTTTCCTATCTCTGCCTCCTGAGTGCTAGGATTACAGGTGCGAGCCACCACTCCCAGCACTGTGGTATGTGGTATTGATTGCTGGTGGAGTGAGCCACCATGCCCAGCATTGTATGTGGTTACTGGGGATCCAATTCATGACCTTGGGCTTGCGAGGCAGGCGCTAGAACCACTGAGCTAAGTCTCCAGCCCCATACTGGATTTTTATTTGTCGCAATAAAATATAAATTCCATGAGAACAAAGATATTTCCACAGCACCATACAAAGAATTATCAGGCAATATTTATACATGGGATAGTTACATTACTGATGAAAAACCTTGATATTAAACAAATCTAAATTGTTTATACTGAATAGTAAGTACACCTACCCTGGATACAGCTGAAAATAGCATCTATATCTTCTAGGGATAATCACTATACAAAAAGTTAGCTTGAAACAAAGACATTCAGTTCCTTGTGAGACACACGAAAACAATAGAAATAGATGCATTGTCTGCTGACATAAACATCCTTTGTGACCTCTGTCTAAAATTTCCAGTGTCAAAATGTCACCATCTCCTAAAGGCAACCATCCAATAACATGGTGATTATGGTGTCACAGAAAATCTCTTCACAGATTTTTCTGAAAAGAATAAATTAGATGAGTTCCTGAACAAAGCTACTAATACTCTCTTAATGTTTCTAAGGCTCTGAGGTTAGTTGAATGTCATTTAAGAAGAATCATTAACTAAATAGTTTCCAAGGGAGAATTCTGGATTCTTGGCATTAATAGCTCATTCAATATGTACTTAAACTTGTCTCCTCTTGGGTTCCTCCCAAAAGAACTCTTTAGACCAATCAGTTATTTCTTAGAACAAAAGGCCCTTTTTGTTTCCCAGTCGCCAAATATAGGAGGCACAGCAGTTTCTAGAGGATGAAACAAAAACCATAAGAAGCAAGCAGGAAAATCACCTATCAGAAAGCTTCAAAGGGGTGCAGAGTAACTAAACAGAAATACTCATACAGTACAATTATATTTGAGCTACAGCTTTGAAATATGATTTAAAGAATTATATTGTTGAGAAAACTATTATAATAAACTCTCTATAAGACAACAGCAAGTAAAAATGCTTTGCTCAAACATTTGCTCATCGTTTTGCATAACTGAATATGGCAAGTGATACTATTTTACAGAAAAGAAAACTGAGGATCAGTAAGGTTCAGTGATTTTCTCACCAGAAAGTGGTATACCTGGACTTCTGCCCTAAATTGTTTTCTTCCCCCACTACAACAGAAGAGTGTACAGAACAAAAGAGAAATACAAACACCAATAAGGCACAGGGATCTAGTAAAGTCGTGGAAAGAAAACGTTAGAAGTTGCTTAGCTTGAGAGTTATTGTGGATTGCATGTGTTTCATTAACCCATACAGCTACTACTGAGCCACACAGTGGATACCAAATAAAGATCTAATGAATGAATAAAGTTATCAAAGACCTTAAAGACTAACACTGACCTATCTATTTTAATGAAACACTACCAGGCAGGCAGGAAAATGTTTTGGTAAGTGTATACCTTGTATAATGTTTAAATAAGGATAAATATATATCATTTATTTTGGTGAAAATTTTCAATATAATCTATTCTAGCTTTTTGAAATGTACTTTATGGTTATCTACAGTTTTCTACTATGCAACATTATGCTAAATATTTTTGTTCCTATCCAACTTTAGTATCCATTGACCAATTTCTGCCATACTCTTCCTGCCTCTGAAACTACCATCCCACTCTCAATCTCTACATCAACTTTTTTAGATTCCACATACAAGTGAGATAATGTGGTATACATCTGTAGGTGGCTGGATTATTTCACTTAACACAGTGATCACTAACTCCAATAAATGAAAGAATTTCATTTTTTACTGATGAATAATAATCCATTGTACATAGGTATCATATTTTCTTTATAGATTCATCAGTTGATGGAAACTTAGGTTGTTTCTGTTTCTTATTTTTAACAATGTTGCAACAAACAAGGGAATGTAAATGTCTGTTGAACATGAGGATTTCCTTTTCTTTGAATATATATCTACAAGCAAGATTGCTGGATCATATTGTGGAGACAGGAGGCACTATAGGTGTAGTACATTTAGAAAGGAAGGAACTGAGTCACTTCCTTTCTTTTATTCAACTGTGAACATTACACCACTGCTTGGGGTTACCCATGCTTCCACAATCCTAAAACTGTGAAGTTGTGTAAGCCACCACCCTTCTCACCATTCAACCATAAACACAAAATCATGCTAACAAACATCAGGCTTAACTTTAGGAGTTTTCACAGATTGTTAACATCAGAAAACAGACACAGTGGAATGCATCTAAAGCCTATAAATATTGGGAGCCTTAGTTACAAAAACCCATTAGGCCTGCTTCATTCTTCTGCCTGCTCCTTATGATTTTCAAGAAATTTACTATATACTATGAGGTATATGCTTGGCAATTCTTTCTTTGTCATATATAAGAATCTGGATGGTCGTGGCTCACTCAACTGTATCATGTAGGGAATGATAGAATGAAGGCCTCATTGAGCTTTATTAAAAATTAATAAGGCAGTTTTGACCTCCAGCAATTAGAAGGGCAAAGGCAGTTAGACTGAGGAATTAGAGAGACAAAGGCATCTAAACTCAAGTTTAGGAAAACAAAGGCTAGGAACTCAGGAGAAGTTCTTAGGTAGTTCTATTAACATGAGAATCAAAAATGTCTCCTTTACTTCATCCTTTAGTCTGAACTACCTGTCCATAAAGGACAGTGAATGGTCATGAGGTTAGAAAAAAATTTTGAAGTTAGGATGAAACACATACCAGGGAGCCAATAAGATTCCAAGAGCCTTCTTTGGAAGATCTCAATAAAAGGAGTTGCAGACATGAAATCTACCAGTTATTCACTTTTGAATACTACCTATTTATCAAGAGTAGTTGTCCTCTATGTCTGTTCTCTCCCCACTTCACTGTCTCTGTCTGTTCTCTGTCTCTCCCCCTTTCCCCACCTTCAAATAAATTGCCCTTTTTTTAATTTTAAACTACTTCTTTAGCTCTTTTACCAGTGTTAATTTAGGATCACTGGGAGCTATATGTTCCAAAAGAGCAGTTGGTGACATGCCAGACCCGTGGCTTGCTGTCCACTCCTGGATGTTACCGTCTGGCACTGCCTGGCATGGTGTATGATCCTTCCCAGACATTACAAAGAGGTAGTTTTATTTTTAATTCTTTTGAGGAAGTTTTCTTGAAGGAAGATATGAACAACACATCATCATGGCCAGCATGACACCTACATATATGCCAAATGGAAAATTACAGAAATCTATGGATAAGGGTAATGGATAGGCCTAATGAGGGTGCACACACAAGCAAATTCTTACAGTCTAATGTGGTATGGAAGTATCAAACTGAAGGGTATTTGTACACTTGAGATTCTCCACCATCTGAATTCATACCTTAAAGGTTTAGATAAAATATGTCAGTGACAACATTGTAGATGGCTAATTAGAAATATAGGCAATTAAGCAGGGCTGGGATGTCAAAGAAGACAATGCAGAGGACAACTGTGGCTAGAGGCACATCCACTGAAGGCCGGGCTTCAAGAAAAATAGCAATAATTAGACCTTAGCACTTCACCTAGGATGAACAGCAGTGACTGATATCCTAAACAGGGTGAGGATCTACGGTTGGGACTAAAATTTCCTTGGCCCATTTCTTCTAGGGAAATCCTTGGTCAGTCCATGTATACTTGCTACATGACTTGCTTCCCCATTTCATCCCCATTTAATCAGTATTACCTAGGTTGTATTTTTCTTGGCTGTTGTATTTTTCTCAGTTATAATTTTGTCTTCTTGGTTGTTGTATTCTTCTTGGTTCATAATTTTGTCCTACCTCATACCTACCTTATGATTTCCCATTGGATCAATTTTACCTAAATGACCATACTATTAATCTTATTAACTACTGTTTTGTCCCATCTTGAATGCACCTCACCTGCTGACTTGGCTCAATAAAATAATCATAAGGTCAGCAGGAGAACTACTTTCTATCTTTCTTAGATAGAAGCTATCTTTCTCTCAATAAATTCTTCCTACTCTTAAACATTTATGTCCCCACAATTCATTCTTTAATTTTAGAGCACATGAACTTGGCATTATGGACATTTACTAGGCAGAGAACTACAATATTTCTCTAATGTTATATGAGGTTCTTATATCATACACCATATATCATCCCCATGATATCCTCACTGATCTTCTATGAATCCCCATTTTGTAATCTTTCAGGGGGAGATATATATATATATAAAAAATACATAAATACTTATATAAATATGTGTATATAATGATTATACATTTCTAGATTTCTAATATTGTACATATCTATGAATAGTTATGTGAATATATTTATAAATATATAAAATATAAAAATTTATAAATATAAGTCTTTATTTACATTCTTAGCTTCCCAATTATATGAGTGATTTCTTTTTTTTAATTGAATTCTTTATTGGTACAATTTATATACATCTCAAAATCACATATAACATTGGGAAATTTGTACCAGTATATGCCACAAGTTAATTCTCATTTTATATCCATATCTCTACCCACTCCCCCCTCCTCCCCCCCTTATACATGCTCTTTTATTTTCTTTCTGTATCATATTCATTCCTTCCCCTCATCATATTCCCACACCAAGTTTCCTATAGAAATATTCCACTCTATAAAAGCTGTCCTACTTTCTAGAACTCATTTGCATCTACAGGTGTTCATGCCAAAGAGAAGATCCGGAAGTTGTCTATCTGTGATCTATTGATTTCACTTATTAGTATATCTTCCAGATGTCTCCATTTGCACCTACATGGATCGATCTTGTCATTCTTTATGGCAGAGTAATACTCCATTTTGTAAAAAAACCACATCTTCTTTATCCACTCTCCAGTTGATGGACATTTGGGTTGTTTCCAAGATTGAGCTATCACGAACTGAGCTGCTATGAACAAGGCTGTACATCTGTCTTTCCAATGTGAGTTTTTAAGTTCTTTTGGGTATATTCCTAGCAGGGGGATAGCAGGGTCAAATGGGACCCGTAGTCCTAGTTTTCTGAGAAATCTCCACACAGATCTCCACAATGGTTGCACAAGTCTGCAATCCCACCAACAGCGTAGAAGGGTTCCTTTCTCCCCACAGCCACGCCAGCATTTATCGTTGGTTGACTTTGTGATCGCAGCCATTCTTTGTGGAGTGAGGTGGAATCTCAGTGTTGTTTTCATTTGCATCTATGAGTGATTTCTTAATAGCCTGGAGTTTCTTATTTAATTCAGCCCTGAACCACATGTCATGGTATAAGGACCAATGTTTGTTTACATTTTTGGCTCTATGTCTTGAACCACATAGTAGAACATCTTCCTTCAACAGAAAAATATCTATTATAAAGTTAAAGTTCATTAGTCACTGAAGCACTCAAATCTTTTACACAGCAGTATAAGTGCATTAACAGACAGTTAAGGAAAATGTAATATGTACAATGGAGTAGTGCTACTGTGCCATAAATAAGACAAATGAAATATTCATGGACAAATAGATGCAACTGGAGAACATAACATTAAGTGAAACACACGAGTTTAACTAGTGCATGATTTCACTACATGAGAGATTAAACACATACATATGTGGGGGAGAAAAAGAATGAGCAAAATAGAAGGTAAAATAAAAAGGAAGTAGGGGGAAGTTCAACAAATTATGTTGTTTCAAAAATATTTTCAGATAAATTCTAATTTGTTTCATTTTTACTAGTAGGTTTTTGTCCACTTCAAAGAGAGTTTTGTTTGTTTTATTTCTTCTTTGTAGTCAAAGTCTTTTATGGCCTATGGCTTGTGCTAATTTTTGTTCATTCTTTGGGGATTATGGAGCACAATATATTTCCCATTGTTACTCTCCAATTGTTCTGTTAAAAGCGTTTTTGCTTTTCATGGAAATGGGTAGAGTGTCTTTATTACTGCCTACTTGTATTACATTTTAAAAAATATAACCAGCATGATCGAATGAAAGTAAGTGATATTTCTGTAGTTGTCATAGCAATAGACTTAGAATAACTGTGATGGGGTAATCAGTATCCAGACTGATGCACCTAAACCCCTTCAAGACTGAATAGAGGATGTTGTGGCAAGCGGCACACCAAAGGTGCTTCATACCAACGGAAAAAATCAACAGAGCAGAGGGAAAAAACCCTTCCAAAATGAAAGAAAGTATTCGCAAATTATGTATCTGACAAGGGACTAATTTCCTGAATATACAAAAAGCTCCTAAATCTCCATAACACAGTAAAATTCTGATTTAAGCTGGGTGAAGATTTGCAGACACTACTGAAGACATACAAATGATTAATAAGTATATAGGAAAAGATTAACATTATCTTTAATAATCAAGAAAATGAAATAAACCCACAATGAGCTATGAGCTCCCACCCACTAAAAGTTATGAAAAACATAACTGAAAGTACTATGTGCAAGAATACTGTGAAGTAGGTACCCATGGTATAATGATAATGGAAATGTATAATGATGTACTCTCTATGGGAAAAAAATTCTATGAAAGTCCTGGTTGTGGCTTCTGCCTAGATGCTCCCCCAAAGCCCCATGCAGTCTTTTTAGGATGTGGCTGAATCTAGAATGTGTGATGCTAGGACTAAGGGTGTGTAATTACTAAAATACTACATGTGAAAGATTGGTTTGGCACTACCCTACTCCTAATACACTGGAAGGGAGAAAAGGGGCAGAAAGGTTAAAGTCTTGTTTTTGATGTCTTCTGCCACTGCTGGAACGGTTGCCCCTTTGTAACTTTGCGCTGGAGACAGATGATTTTGAGACGAAATCTTTATGAACTGTAGGCCAAATAAACTTATCTTTTCATTTCGGGTTTTGGGTATTTTATCTCAGGAATGAGAGAGAAGTAACTAACACAAAATTTAGTCCCATAGAAGTGGTGTGGTTCAGGAGCCTTTGGGAATACCTTGGAGGAAAGGAAAGAGTTAGGAAACATTTGGAGATGCCGAATGAAGAAGTAGATCTGAGATGATTTAGGCTGTTCTGTATGGGAGATTCTGAGAAGAACTAAGAAGATCAGAAAGCTGGTACAGACCAGGCTCTAAAAGTCTCTGCAGGGAAGCATTGTATTGGGTACTGGATTTGACATGATGTGTTATGGTTTGTTAGAAAGTTTGTCTGCACTTTGCTTACAACTATAGACTTTGCCTGAGACTGTGATTAAAGGTGGAGGACTAATTAATTTCACAGAAAAAAATGGATGTCTAATGTTGAGTCCATGGCATGGCTGCTTTTGGGAGATTTTAGTTAGATCTATGTCAAGAATCAAGAGCTAAGAGATGAGAAAAATGATTTAAAACATTTTCACTTTGTCCTGAAAGAAAACTCCAGTAAAGCTGGTGACTGCAAAGATGGGGCAGAGGAAATCATGATTGTTAAGAAGGAACAGGAGATTTAAAAGATGGTCTGAAGGTATCACAAAAAGCAAGAGAGACTCCATTCTTTGCAGTCACAGAGTAGTAAAGGTGAAAGATGTTGCTTTGAGAAGAAAGCCTCAGTGTGTCAAGTTCCAAAATGGCAATGGCCAACAGAAGTTGTTCCAGAATGGTAGTGGCTCAGAGAAGTTGCTCCAAAATGGAGGCAGCCTAAGAAAGTTGTTCCAAAATGGCAGCACCTTAAGGTTGTTGTTCCAAAATGGTAGTAGTCTAGGGAAGTTATTCCAATATGGTGGTAGTCTATGGAAGTTGTTTCGAGGTGGCCTAGGGGAATTCTTCCAAAATGATGGCTTAGGAAAGCTGTTTCAAAATGGCAGCAGCCTAAGAAGTTATTTCAAAAGAGTGGCAACCTAGGCAACTTGTTCCAAAATGGTGGCTTAGGGAAGTTGTTCTTCTGGATTTTCTTCATAAGGACTGGACACCTACAGCTAGGAAAGATGGAAGACTGATTACTACCATTCCAGCTGGCTCCAGACCATGTCACCATCCACATGGTGCTTGGTTTAGATACATGAACAATGTAAGAGTTGTGGGGTCAAGAAGGCTCTCACACAGATTTCAGAAGGACAGACAGTGGGCTCCTGAGAGGGTAGTGTGAGAAGCTGGAAATATGAAGCTAAACATACAGTGGAGACCCATGAAGTTTGGAGAAACCAGGAGCATGTTCCATCTGAGAAAAGATGTAACAAGGGAGCAAAACCAGACCAAAAGAGAAGCCATAGGAGCTACAATCACCAGAAGTGCCATAGGGGCACGGCTACACAACTCCTTTGAAGTTCACAATTTGCCACAGATTGCAGGAAGTGGAACTGTGGGAGTTAAGTGTTTGCCCTGCTGGAATCTGGATTTGCTGTGGTCTGATTCTTTTTTATCCTCCTGTTTGTAACATTCTGGGATGGAAATATCTATGTTTCACTGAATGTTGGAAGTATTTAACTTTCTTTTCACTTGTACAAGGACCCACAGCTAAGTATGCCTTAAATCTCAGAAGAGATTTTGTACCTGAACTTTTCAGCAGTGTTGAAACTGTTAGGATTTTTGGCGATTCTCTCTACAAAGGACTACTTGTCTTTTTCATAAAAGAACGTGGATGAGTCTTGGGAGACTTAGGGACAGAATGTTGTGGCTTTTGCCATGCAGTCTTTTTTGGAGGTAGTTGAATCTGAAATGTGTAGTACTAGGATTAAGAGTATGTGATTACTGCCAGGCATGGTGGCTCACGCCTGTAATCCCAGCACTCGGGAGGCAGAGGCAGGAGGATTGCTGAGTTCGAGTCTTGCCTGGACTACATAGTGAGCCTGAACTACAAAGCGAGACCCTGTCTCAAAAAAAAAAAGAAAGAAAGAAAAAAAAAAGAGTATGTGATTACTAAACTACTACATGTGAGACTTTTGTTTGGCACCATCGTAACCCTAGTATGGATGAGACAAAAGGGACAGAAAGGCACTGTCAAGGTTTTGTTGTTTATGTTGTCTTCTACCACCACTATGAACTGTTGCCCCTCTGCCACTCTGCCTTGGAAACAGCTGATTATGGACTGAAACTTTTTTTTTTTTTTGAGACAAGTTCTCGCTTTGTAGTTCAGGTTGGCCCTGAGCTCACTATGTAGCCCAGGCAAGCCTCGAACTCACAGCAATCCTCCTCCCTCTGCTTTCTGAGTATTGGGATGACAGGCCTAAACCATCACACCCAACATTGTGGTATGTGGTACTGACTGCTGAGGAGTGTGAGTCACTACACCTGGTATTGTTGTGTGTGGTGACCTGGGATCAAACCAGGACCTTGTGCTTGCCAGGCAGGAACTAGAACTACTGAGCAAAATTCCCAGCCTGGACTGAAACTTTTATGAACTTCAAAAGAAATAAACATTCCCTCGCTTTAACTTGAGGTGTCAGGTATTTTGTCTCAGCAATGATGGGAAAGTAATTAAGATAGCTCTCAAAAAGTTAAAAATATAATATGATCCTACAATCCTATCTCTATGTATAGGTACAAAAATTTAAAGCAGATTCTCAAAGAACTACTTGCAAACTCATTTTCTTAGTTACTTTTTGTCACTGGGATACAGTGCCTGACACCTATTGTTTAAAGAAAGAAAGGGTTATTGTGGCTCAAATTTAAGCCAAAAGTCACTGCCTCGAAGGAAAAATGGGACAGAAAGGTGCAGGATGGCAGAGAGCTGCACGTGCCATGACATCCAGGGGCCACAGAAAATCAGAGAGCTGGAAAAGATCAAGCCTCATGGGGCATGGCTGCAGCAATTTGCCTCTTCAAACTGGATCCCATCTTTAAACAGCAAACCAATTCTATCACTCCCATAGCCCAATCATTGCTAAAGGTCCCACTTCTGACCCAATAAAGGAGGACTTAGTGGGCCATCTAGATAACACCCATGCTTCTACATTATTGTACATTATTCAAAATAAGCAACATGTAGAAGCAGCCCAAATGTCCACCAACATGACTAGACAGCAAAACAGCAGTATATACATACACTGCAATGTTTCTGCTTTTCTTTAAAGAAGGAAATCTTTCCATATTGGCATATCTTAAAACATGGATAAACCTGGATGGAGGATATTATGTTAAGCAAAACTGGTGTGAGTCATTCTGAGGCCTCAGTGTCACATGATATTGTGATGCTTCAGAGCAAGATTACATCAGCATAAGATCCTCCTAAATTTATTGTTTCTGTCTGAGACATACAATACTCCCTCAGATTATAAAACACTGGTGAATTTAGGATCATCTCCTGCGTATAAAATCCTCATGGAATTACATTTGCCTCTGTCCGATGAATCATCGCTGCTTCCTATAGAACCAACTCAATAAATAGTGGCAGGCTCAGAGTATCTTTGTCTGGCTGCTCTGAGACATTGACCTCCTAGGAGTCTGTGTACTTGAAATTACACAAGTCTCTGTTGTCTTTTCTCTTTAGTCCTTGTTGTCCCCTTTTCTAGGAAGCTGGAGGACTCACTGGCTTCTGATATAATCAATTTTAAAAAAAGAAAAATACTTTATGAGCCCAATTATATAAAGAATCTAACAGCCAAACTTATAGTAGAAGGCAAAATGGTACATATTGAGGATTACAGGAAAGAAGAGTGGTTAAATGAGTAGGGAATTCCAGTTTTGAAGAAAACATACTGTTTTACAACAATGAGCATATAGTTAACATTACTGTACTGTATACTTAGAATGGTTGAAATGATAAATTTAAAATTATGTGGTGTTTTTACAGCAACAGTAAAAAAATACAGATTTATTAGGTGAATGGTTAAAATCCTTTATATTTTTCATACCAAAGAAGTCCCAAACTTTAAGATATATCTAAAAGAATTATTTATTCCAAAATATATGACTACAAAAAATTTCTAAAAAGATACACTAAAGCTGTATTTAATAAGAATTTTTATGGTTAGATAATCTGTTGCTTTTTAAATTAAGATTTATATTAATTATTGGCCATAATATTAAAGGAGATTATATATTTAAAAGATACATCAACATTTGAAGGAGTCTTTAATAATATTTATATATCTTTTACACAGTACTCTAACAAATTCTTTTTAGGCTTAACATGAAAGAAACTACAGAAAAAGAAGCTGTAAATATTGCAGATAACTTTAAATTTGAAATGCTTTCTTTTTGTCATCATCACTCACAACAAGGCATCTATAAATTTTTATATTCCCCAGCTTAATTTTTTGGATAAATTCCTAACATAATGGAGATGATAATTATCTGTGTAAGTTAAATGAGAGTTAAATCCTCACATTTGGGTTATAAAACATCAGATTTGCTACATACATGCCAGGTATATAAAACATCCCTCTACTTATAAGTAAAACTTATCTAAAACATAATAGCACTCAATGTGATGAATGCTATGATAAGCTGATTCTTTTTTTCATCTTGTAGACAGTGAAAATTATATCATGACTTTGACATTAATATAGAATTAAATGAGATTAGTAATAAAGTTCACAGCCCTCAATCTATTTCCCATATCACTACTTAAATAATGAATATTAAGTAAATAATGTATATTATTTCTTAAGTAAATGCTAAGGAAACAAAATAGCAAATGTTCAAATATGTTCATTAACTATTAGGTTAAAAATTACATACTGTTGTATGTGTGGGCTTGTTCAACAAAGCGAATGCAGTAAATAAGGTACAATTATGCATTTGAGTAGTTGACAATTTCAATGTATTGCACAGACTATTCATGGATTACAGTGTGGAAGATTATATGATATTCTGATGTTAAACAACAAAAAGCAACACATAATCTTGTATATCCATGCTTTTAATAATTTTAAATGTTTATTCATAAGAAGATTTCAAGGAAATACATAAAAATGAAATTATTTTTCTGTGGGAGAATTAGTATTGATTTTTTTAATGACATTGATTTTGTTCAGGGAAACAATATAAAAAACATATCTGTGTTTTATTGATGAGGGAAACATTGTAAAATAAAGTAAAACAAAACACACATTTTTTTTATATGTGTCTTTTTCCAGCTCTAGCCAATGACTTCAAACTGAAGTTTCATATCTGTCCAAGGTTAAGAGTCCATGACAATTAACATTTCAGTGTTAGAACACAGCCTTGCTCTGCTGGCTTGATTGTGAAATTGCATAAGGGAGCTACAAATTGACTTCACAGTTTTCTAGATACTTAATTCATAACAAAACCAATAGTTGGCTATTTTAATTTTAAATTAAAATTAAATCTTTTTAAATGTATCAGTTATCTCACTGTAAAATGATGGTAGTATCTGACTCATAAAAATTAAATGAAATAATGTATATATAATACATTAACTTAGTGAGTTTGTTATAGCAAGGTCTTAATAAATGTTAAGTTAATGAATAAACAAATAAATGAATGACCAAAAGTCAGCTTTTATGTTCTTGTTCTGCTATATATTAGCTGTGAGACTTTAGGCAAATAAAGAGGTTAAAGAGATGAATCTTTACAGCTCCTTTTAGCTCTATATTCTACAAATTATACCTGGATGACAAAGTTCTACAAGGTTTGTGTGTTAAAAAAAAAGGGAGGTGTACTTTATATCATCCCCCTTTTTAGTATCTGATATTGAAATAAACTTTATCCTTTTTTCTAAAAGAAGCTCTTGAGATTATTTCCTTTATGCCACACTTTTAACACAGTAGCCCAGCCTACTTTATTAAAGTTTTGACTATGTTGCAGCTAATGTTAGATGATTTTTTTAAAACACAGACTGGGAGAAGAATTAGGCTGTCAGCTTATAGACTCTTCTCATCCTCGTTCTCACAGGCATGATTCCATTGAGATTTTAAGTATTGAAATAATAGGTACCTACACTGAAAAAGGTTGGTGTGTGCTGACAAAATTGTAGTAATACTGTCAAAACATTAAAAAATTCAGTAATCTTTACTATTCAATCTTCATCAGTCTGTTAGTTTTTGCTACTGTTTCTGTTTTCAAAGCACCAATCCAACTGATATATTTGAACTCCCTTCCAATATTGATGCATTTATAATTCATGCTAGACTTTCATACCCATTATTAAGTTGATCATGTGCAGCTTTTCAGCTCCTTCATGTCTTTCTTAAAGCCTCTATCAGGTAAAAACAACAGTACTTAAAATTGTAAGAAATAAACTGGCATCACATAAAACATGGATTTATAGAATAAGATGTCCATTTAGATACTCTCTTGATTCACTGTGTATCAGTCAAATTACTTAGACTTAGTTCATTTGTGACACAGATTTTATAACATGCCCAACATATGTTGTAAAAATTAAACAAGGTAATAATACAAAACACACAGTTAACACTGTGTGACAACTTCAGATGTTCGACTAATGTTGGCCAGCAAGTTAATTATCCTTTTTTCAATTACTATATTTCAATGTATTCATCCTATGTTTTTTCATAAATCATCCCAATAATTATAAAAATTAATACATATTTGTATAGTACAGGAATAGACAAACTTTTTTGTCTGGAATCAGATGCTAAGTAGTTTATTAATTGTGTAGACTATATGGTTTCTATTGTAATAATATATTCAATTTTGATAAAGTTGCATGAAAGTATATACACACATATATGTATTTATATACACATACATGTAATAATAAGCAAGACTGTGTTAAAACAATTTTTAACTCACAAAAATAGGTAGCAGGTTTAGATATCTTGGTTTGCTGACCCACAGCATAGCAATTTAAAAGAATATATATGTAATTTTATCCTTTCAGCAGGCTGAAGGAAGCAGGTTGATTATTCTTATATCCCTCTTATAAATAAAAAGAAGCAGGGACATGCATAGACCCAGCTAAGATCCTACAGTAGTAAATGTCAGCACATAATACTGTAATTCCATTATCCTGTGATTCTTGATCAGATACTCCACAACTCCTCATAAGTATGAGTCAGGAGAAGCAAATGTCAAAACATCTGCAAAAATGGTAGGTTTATGGAACATATGCTAATAATAAATAGTATCCAGAGTGGTAATATTCCAGTGGCTTAAGTTGCAGCACTAAAATTCAAGGTGTGAAATAAACTAGTTGCCCTAAGTGAGACTCTCCTAACTAGATGTTTTCAAATAGAAGTTGAGTGCCTTGTGGCAAAAATATTGCAGAAGGAACCCTGAGTAAGGAGCAATGAAATCAGAGGAAATGACTGAACCATCTCCTTGATCTAAGTCTAGTTTCCTGAGACTTGAAATATGAATATATCAAATGTTTTAAAAAGACTTCTTGAGATAAAATCATGTCCTGTTTGAAAAATCCTTAAAGTAAGAAACCATAGGTCAAATCTTTGTTGTGGTTTTTATCTAGATGTCCCACAAAGCTTCAGATGCTCATAGGTGGAGAGTTTCAAAAGTGGCTGGACTGGAGTTGTGTGAGGCTGAGATTAAGGGTGTGGTATTGGGATTAAGGGTGTCTCACCCTGAGTATGGTGACACCACCCAAAAGGCAGGTAGCCTGGATGGAATAAAGAGAGACAGAAAGAAGGTGCTTTGCTGTTTTGCACCTGCCATAAACTGTTTCTCCTTGGTGACACCCCTCTGCCATGTACCAATCTGCCGTGGAGCCAGCAAGTTATGGACTGAAACCTCAACAAATATAATGCAAAATCAATCTTTCCTCCTTTAATTTTGGGTGTCAGGTATTCTTTCTCAGTAATGAGGAAAGTAATTAAGACAAAGGGAAGGAATGATAAGTATGAAGAGATGATACTGGACAGCATTAAAACAAGGTAACTAGAATTGGTCGAAGCTCAACTTCCAGGCACTATTAAAGACTTTTGGGGGTGGGGGGAACTGTAGGGCTGTATTTACTTTCTTAGCTGAAAACAGCATGGGGAGTGGTTATCATAGACTTGCTAGCCTGAAGGGAAATTATGGTTTATTTTTATGTGTGAGGGTAGAGGTTGAAAAAGAAAAATTAATTCAAAGAATTAATTCAAATTCAAATTTAGGATTAACACACAAAACGCTTCAGATCTATCCCACCATTGTCCAAAGCCATTCACCTTCTATTCACCTCACTGTCTAATTACCTATCGTCAGACCAATTGCAACGCTGCAAGCAAATAGTACTATTTTATAGATGCAATAAGTGAGGCTTGCACAAGTCAAATAATTCAGGTGATGCACAATGAAAGTTAGAATTAAGATTCTGATTTCTTAATTTCTACTCAAACATTTAAGTCCTTTTAAGTCTTTTCTCATACATGACTAAACCAGCTCCTTGATATCACTAATTAAAAATATTTCTGAGAGCTCAGTAAAATTTTAAACCTGGACTCAATGATACACATCAACACAGACAACATAACTTATGAGGAGATTGGCACTCCTCTGCTGTTTCTGTTTTCTAGTACCAAGGGTGGAACTCAGGAGCTTGCACTTGTGAAGCAAGCAGGTATCGCCAAGCTGCACCCTCAGCTGCATTCACTATAGAACTGATAAACAGTAAGAAAGAAGCAGAAAATGTGTCTTTGCAAGACCCTTTTAAGGATTCCTATGATCAGGAAATCAGGTTAGCTATGATAAATAAGTTATGGCTTATTATTTTTGAGGAAAAATGAATTATGCATTTTTAATACTTCACTAGCTTGACTTACATAAAAGTATGATCCAGTTTAGGATTCTCATAGTTGTAGAAATCCCAAGTGCAGATAGCAGAATAAACAAAGAGAAGGATGGTCATTCTCTAAATGCCAAAGAAATTCCAGTAAGGTTCTTGTCCTGAATACTATATCTATAGACCAAGCTAAATGAATTTTGATTATTCCTCTGATAGTTCTAATTCGTTTCTGAATAGTTCAGGAAATGAAGCAAATGATTCTAAAATTAGAAGTGGTCAGAGACACAGAACAGGGACTCTCACAGTTACATTCATGAAGCAAAAATAATTCAATTATCATTTAACTTTGTACTCAGAAAAGCTTTGAGTATCCAGGAGATCTGTCACATAATGAATCTTTAAAATCTTCTTTAAGCATCCTTAGCTTCATACTGCTCTTACACAAGGAAATAAAGGTCTCAAATGACAACAGAAAGTAATGTTCTTGACAACAGAAAATGTTCGATTTTGGTAAGAATATTGTTTTATTTTCAATATATTTTAAAGATGGCAGATTATAATGCTGCAGGAAAACTTCATTAACAAATGAAGGAAGCATACTAAAACTCTCCAAGGAATAAAACTGTGTATTAAGATTTATATGGTGAGGCCGGAGATTAGCTCAGTGGTTCTGGCGCCTGCCTCGCAAGCGCAAGGTCCTGAGTTCGATCCTCAGTAACCACATACAATGCTGGGCATGGAGACTCACGCCCACCAGCAATCAATACCACATACCACAGTGCCGGGCGTGCTGGCTCACGCCTGTAATCCCAGCACTCGGGAGGCAGAGACAGGAGGATTGCTGAGTTCGAGGCTTGCCTGGAGTAGATAGTGAGCTCAGAGCCAGCCTGAACTACAAAACGAGACCCTGTCTCAAAAAAAAAAAAAAAATTTATATGGTCCTATTTACAGGTCCTATTCTAGGTGCTTCATATACTTTCATTCCTTCTTGCAACTGGTTCCCTTTCTTAAAGTAAGGAAAAGTCTGATAACTTGCCCAAAATACATTACCCAGAAAACAGAAGAGCTAGGATTAGATCTCCAAAAATCTATATTTTCTCTAAATAGCCTCTAATTTGCCTATTTCAGTCCTAGAATGTTACTGTCCTGTAATGTTATCTGTTTCTTCTATCATTTGGTCCACTAGCAACTACCTTAACCTATCAAATTGTCTATAATAGAAACTTAGCCCTTTAACTTACTGTACAGGCATATGCTAGCTCCTTTACCCTGAGGAATATAATAATGTTTACCTTTACAGAGTCCATAGAAACTGGAAAAGAGAGAAGTATGAAGTACAATATAGCAATGAATGGTCCCAAAACTGGTCTGTGGTGCCAAGGAAGGCTTTAAGAGACGATATGAGTGGAATTTAATAGAATGAATAGTGGAGGAAAATAGAATACTGGAGCACAACCATTTGTTAACAATGTGCAAATTTGTGAAGATGGCACTCCATCTTCACTCCAGTACTCCAGTACTTCTGCGGCCAGCGAGAAGACATTAAATGGTTTAAGGTGGCATCGATTATTATTGACCTTTAAAAAGATCTTGCCGGATACTGTACAGAGTACGACTTGAAAAGGATGAGGCTGCTGTTAGGGAAACCACTTAGAATGTTAGCATGGGCAGTCCAGAAAGACGGTCCACTAAGCAGTGGTAGTATGGAGAGAAAGGAAATATCTGAGAGATATTTGGAAGAGTACATTAATAAGGTCTGATAATTCAATGTAGGGCTGAAAGACTGGATAGAATGAAGGATAACCCTTGCAGTTTGAATTTGGGGTAATAGGCTAATGTTGATTCCATTAAAGAAGAGAGAAAATACTGGAAGATGCTCAGATGAATTTAGGGCAGTGACTCAACACTTACAACACAATAGATAAGCTAGGTTTTGAGCACTGGTGACTGCAGATATAACTTGATCTCAACATATGATATTGCCACAATGTACTGAAGTGATAGATGCGATGTATCTACCTCTACAAAACAGCAGTTCCTACACAACTGTGGCTAAGTAGAAAAAATATATATTTTTTCATTTATCAGTCACACTACCTACAATTGACAATATAAGAGCTACATGTGGTTACTAGCTGCTATATTAAACAGCACACATATAGAACACTTTCATCCCTGCAGAAAGTTCTGTTTCTTTGTGATAACTGGTTGAGTATCCTTTTCTTTGAAGCATAATAGCTTTCAGAAATGGCTAACTGAAAGCTGTGGAAAATATAGTTAATCCAGGCACTGTTTCTTAGAATGACTTTTCCTATAAAGTCATAGGTTAAAATTAGTCAAACAAGTCAAAAACTTGAATGTGCTTGAAACGGAAGAAATAAAAGAGCAGTAGTTAGTTTCAGAAGATGTTTGCTTAGTTTTATGGTGACAGTCAAAGCGATTATACATATTCTTGGTTTGCCTACCTCGTCTCCAGCTTAGAGTTCAGATCTCTTCCTGACTGCTGGCCTTGCAGACAACAGAGAGACTTCAGACTGGCTACCAGGTGTTTGGATGAAGAGCCACAGACTTCAGAGTTACACAAAGACAGCAGCTGTCCATCAATCTCTCTGCTGCTTTACTTTGATGCCTTGCTTCTCAGACTGATGGGCCAGTGAGCCTTCTCTGCTCCTGCAACTACCCCTTTCTGTCATGTCCTCAGATCCTTTAAAGGTTATAGAAAGGATAAGTACACTAAAAAAATCCCTTAGCCTTACTAATAATTAAGCCTTAAATGTTTGCCAAAAGTTCATGTGTTAAAGCCTCAGTTGCAAGTCTCATGCAATTAGGACGTGGTGGGAATGAATATTAACAGGTATGGTCAGCATATGCAGTCATGGTGAATCTTTTATAGCTTTTAATGATATCAACAGCCTGCCACAGGACACATGTCATAGGATCATCACTATTGTTTTAGAGCACTGCTGGGACACCCCTGAGGGGGATAATGTGATGCTAGTTCTTCTTTCTCCTCTCCCTCCCCCACTTCCCTATCTCTCCCTATTTTTCTCTTGCTCTCATGTGTGCACATCCTGGCCAAGGCATGAATGGCTTTGCTCTGCCACACACTCCTATTGTGACAGGCTGCCACAGGCCAGTCATGGACAAGAACCTCCAGAGTGATGACAAGAAAACTAACCCTTCTGTTTTTATAAGTTCATCTATCTCATGTGTTTGTTAAAATAACAGAAGACTGACCAATGGAATACTTTGTCAAGAAGTAGAGTGATTCCTATAACTATACCTGATGATATGGGAAAGACTTAAGGTGAGCTTAAGATGAAGGACTGGTTTATCTGGTAAAGGAAATATCAAGGCACCAAAGCATGTGGGCAGCAGACATGGGTTTTACCAGGTGCTTTTAGCCACATTTACAATGAGAATGAGGAACAAAAAGGACCAGCGCAAACATATTTGGAAAATTTGCAGTCTGGCCAAAAAAAAATGAATGTTTTTAAAGATATAGTCAAGGAAGCTGCAGTTGCAGAAGAGATTAATACCATCAAAAAGAAACCCAGCACTTTGCATAGGGACAAAAGGAAAGATATATGGAGAAAAACTCAGAAATTAGCAAGGCTAAGGTTATCACAGGCTCCCAATAGAAAACTGAATTTATTTCAAAGACTTTCCAAGTGATCTTTTTTAAAAAGAATTTTAATTGGTTTTCTTACTGTTTTATTTTATTTTATTTTTGCAGTGCTGAGGATTGTACTTAGAGGCTCATGCATTCCAGACAAGTGTCCTACCACTTAGCTACACATTCAGCTTTTCTTCCAGTTGATCTTTTCCGAAAGAGTCCCAAAGTACCTTGTATGCCCCAAATGAATAAATATTTGTTTAATATTCAGCCTAAAAGACACTTGAAGACCCTTGACCAAATGGTTCATGAAGGCCCAGGAAGAGCTCACACTAGCAGCAAAATGGCACCATACATGGGATGCTGGTTGCATGCATGCAGAATGCTAGAATTATGGGGTCACAAAGGTTTCCACTAAGATTTCAAAGGAAAGCCTGATAGCCCAAGCACTGAATTGAAAGACCAGATTCCCTGTTAGCAATTCCTAAAAGAGTACTGCATGGAACTGTGAAAGGGAAACTGAAGCTTCAATGAAACCCTTAGAAAACCACAGATGCCAGCAACATGGGCTGCGTGCCAAGGTAAGCTGCAGGCAGAATGAAAAGCCAGCCTGAGAGGGTGACCATGTGGGTGACAGCCAGCAAAGCTGTAGGAATAGAGCTTCCCAAGTCCTGGAGCGGCCACATTCCACAAGTGTATACCAGATACTGGACATGAAGGCATGTGATTTAACGTTGGACCTTCTGAGTTTTTATTTTGCTTTGATCTGATTACTCCTTGCTATTTTTGTGTTCATCCCTTGAGATATAGCAAGTTCAGACTGTGCCTTTGTACCTGGAAGTACATAGTTCTCTTTTTTATTTTTACAGGGGCTTATTTTACCTAAATCTCACTTGATTCTCTGAGACAATTTTAGACCGGAGTTTTGACCAGTACTGAAACAAGAGAGACACTAGAGACTCTCAGAGATGGGTTACATTCACTTTGCACTGTGAAATGGGACATGGACAGCACTGCTGGGAGACCAGAGTGGGATGTTACAGATCTAAAATAACCTCTATGGTCCAGATGTTAAAGGCTTAATCTGAAACTTGTCACTATTGGGAGGTCATAACAATTTTAGGTGGGGCTTAGGTGGAGGAATTCAGTGACTGCAGCAAGTCTTTGAAAGGAATGATGAACTATGCACTTCTTTTTACATTCTAGCTGTATGCTGCATGACTTTGCTCCACTAGTGTGCTCCTGTCATGATGTGCCACGATAGGTCCATATAGACAGGACTAATCAGTCTCAGACCCAAATACCAAAACACTGTCAGAACAAATGATTCTTTTCTCTTTTATAGGCTGATCTATCTTAAGTATCTGTTATAACCATGGAAAGGTGACCAGCATATCTCACATGTGCATCATGATTCTGCTCTTCTTATAGGAGAAGGGCTGATACAGCCTCCATGGTATAGGACACTACTGCCCAGTAATCTGCTCTGGGAGGCACATGTCCTCAGATGTGTGATTTTGCTAAAAGAACACAGACTCTGGAGATGCATGGATGAATATTAAAAAACAGGCACTGCTGCTTAATAGATATTTACAACTTTGGACAGGTTACTTTATATATTCACCTCTCTATAACAGAGATAACACCTTTACTTCAGATAGGCATTAGAGTATAAAATACTAACATATGCTAAGGGCCCTAACACAATGGCCAAAGTAATGGCTCAATCCAAAGTAATGCTCATATTGAGCACCTGTAGGTGCAAAGGACCTCTAGAATGTATGACAATTTTTGTAGAATGGGAAATATCCAAAAGAAATTTGGTGTGGGAACATAATGAGGGGAAGGAATAAATATGATTCAGAAAAAAATAAGAGTATGTATATAGGGGCTGGGGAGGGGGTGGGTGGGTAGGGATGTGGGTAAAAATGAGAATTGACCTGTGTCACATATTGGTACAAATGCCCCAATGTTGTGTGTGACTGTGAGCTGTGTATATAATGTACCAATAAAGAATTCATTTATTTGGGTTTTTTTTGTTTGTTTGTTTTTTTGAGACAGGGTCTCGCTTTGTAGTTCAGGCTGGCCCTGAGTTCACTGTGTAGTCCAGGCAAGCCTCGAACTCAGCAATCCTCCTGTCTCTGCCTCTCAAGTGCTAGGATTACAGGTGTGAGCCACCACGCCCAGCTAAAGAATTCATTTAAAAAAAAAAAAAGTAATGCTTACTTCTTTCTTTAAGTTTGAGTTCTAAGTTCATGAAGTCTAAAAGATAGAAAATAGAATAAATTACTTTAAGCTTTTCAGGCTCAAATCTATTCCCTAGAATCTGGTACAGTTTATTTAGTGGCATGTAGCTTAGATTCCTTTGTAAGAGTTTAATAAATAACTCAAATGTAATATACTTAATCTAACACTAAACTGTAATCTAGTTAATCTAATCTCAAAACTAGAATTTTTTAAGGATTGGGTATTCACTAAACTCTAGAACTAGATTATTTCCCTAATAGAAATTTAATCAAATAGTGAAATTCATCCCTTTGCTCAGTAATTTTTATTTCATCTTCCAAGGACTATATTCCTATTAAATTAGTTAACTAACTATAACCCTTAGAATTAACAAGTTACTGGTATATCTAAGAGTCAGAATGCCTTACATGAGAAATGAGTTATTGGTAGAAGCAATACCTTAATACTAAACTATTAATATACCTGAAGCTGAGACAAGCAATGATGAAAGAAACAAAATTTTAGTTCTTAGTCATACCATCACCATTTAAGAAATCAGTAGCAACTTGTGTTAAGTACCACATACCCTGGCACCACTTCAATGGCACACCTCAACAAGTATGTAGTTTCCAACTTTGTAGGTACACATATGAACAGAATAGAGATAACATGAGAAGCTGATTCAGTTGCATGTAAATACTGGTTATTTTGTGTAAGAGAATATATGTAATCTCTTTTAATTTTTCTGTGATCATATTTTCATTAAACTATATTGTTATTTTGGAATCATAAACAGTATATACTTAAAATAAAATATATAATTTTTGTGAGTCCAAAGTAATTATCATAGTAACCTTAAAGTTCATCATGGGCTTTAAATTTCAGCTCCATCACACTGTAGCTGTCTGAACTGACCAGGCAATTTTCTTACTCTCTGAGTATCAACTCTCATTGCTACAAAATGAAACAACTCATATCTACTAAAGTGGTCACTTTGGGCACTAAATACAATAATGTAAGTTAAGTTATTATATAGAGTAGGCTCTCAGTGAATGGTGCTACTCACACAATTGAAGTAGTAGTGGTACAAGAAGTAAGAGTAAAATTAGCAAATATAATAATAATAATGACAGCAACAACACTAATGTTAAAGTGAGAATGAATGTTAAGGCCAGCTATGTTATATTATTAAAATCTGAGGTCCAGAGAAATTTGACCAATTTTTCACAATGAGGTAAAAATGTTACTTATCATTCCAAATTCTGTGCTTTTATTTCATATAAATGAAGTTATGCTGTTTTGTTCAACTAATATATATTCAAATACCCTTGATGCTAGATGAGCACAAGGCAAAGTCTTGCTTTTGATAAAGCTCACAGTTAATCAGAGAATCATGCCTATTAATACCTATTGGGAAAACCCTACTACAGGCTATAAGAGAGGTATAAAAATGTGTCTTGGCAAGGCAAAGGAGAAACTAAAGGCTCTAGCTCCCCTGAGGTAGGAGACAGAGAAGGTTCACAGAGATAACCTCTGAGTCAGGTCCCAAAGGAGCGAGAGTATTGAGATTGTAAGGAGGAGGGAAGGGGGCATCAAGTGCACAGATCAAGTGTCAATAAAGGCCTGAAGATTTTAGAGTAGAGTATTATGTAGGGTGAAGTTGCCCATGGATGTACCTAGGAGAGAGGATTCACTTATTCAACTACACCAAACAAAAGCTGAACATTCTCAGCCCAGAGATTTAGCTCAGTGGTTCTGGCACCTGCCTAGCAAGCACAAAGTCCCTGATTCGATGCCCCGTATCCACATAAAACAATACTGGGAGTGGTGGCTCAAGACCACTGGCAGTCAGCACCACATACCACAGTGCAAGTTGTGATGGCTCATGCTTGTAATCCCAGCACTCGGGAGGCCAAAGCAGGAGGACTGCTGGGTTTGAGGCTTGCCTGAGCTACATAGTGAGCTCAGGACCAGCCTGAACTACAAAGCAAGATCCTGTTTCAAAAAAAAAAAAAAGAAGAAGAAGAAAAAATGTTGAACATTCTCTATGCCAAACAGTGTAGAACATTATTAGGTGTGTAGGTTTTACAGAGCATTCCAAGTTGAAAAGTTAGGTTTTATTCTATGGACAATGGAAATAGTTCTAAGAAATGTAGAAATCAGAGCAAATCTTCCATTTTGCTGGTTATGCTACTGCTGACAGGGCTGTTTCTCCTGGGTAGGACCTAGACACTGAAGATCAAAAGAGCACTGACATTTTAAAAAATTCTTTAGAATTATGGCTGAAATAAAGCAGCTCTTTCTGGAGGTTTTCATTTTGTCTGGTGCTGTGGCCACAAGAAAATATCAACACTCTTTCACTGATTTTCTAGTGGCAGAAACAAAACTGCACTTAGAGGAGAATGACCTCTGAGTTGATTACAATCTGAACAATGTTGAATTTGTACTCTAAACTCTGGCTCAAGTTGAAGAGGAGCTAATGTGATTGGACCTTATGCAGTAACAGTCAGAATCAAGAGACTGATCCAAAATTTATATTCAGCAATCCTGTTTCACCTGTTGGTACAAGTCCAGTTTTTCATAGTGATGTGTTTCTCAAAGGAACGGGTCAAGCTGCTCCTACCCCCCTCCCCATTGGTGTCACTTCATATTCCAGACATATCACAAATAGTTAATACTTTAAAAATTAAATGAGATGTGACCTCACCTCTTTTTAACAGAGAGAACGAGCATGAAAATGTATTAGAAGTTTCTTAAATTGAAAATTTCCATGGCAAAGATATATTTGGCACAAGCAATTCACTGTATGTCAGCCTAACCTTCTCTTTCTGCTCCTACCTTACTTAAAATTCAGTAAGTATAGCATTTTGTTTCAGAGATAAGTTCACCACAGCAAGGAGGATGGGCTGAGTCAATGCACAGCTTCACTTATATCTGCAAACTCTGTTTTTCCATCCCCAGATGATCCGGGATCTACAGCACAGAAAATCAGGTATTTATTGTTATTCCAGTCTCTCTGCCTCATCCTTAAAACAAAAACAGAATGTCTTAAATCCTAAAAGAAAAATGTAAGCCAATACATCAGTCTTGCCTGGTTTTCCCAGCACAACCCATTTGAGAGTAACAGCAGCAGAAAAAAAATGCTTAATACACCTAATCCTATGAACCAAGTATTAAAAATGATGCATTTGCTATTATAGAAGTGCTGTTTGATAAGACCTACTCTATCTCCTATAGGGAAAACAGTATCTGTTTTCAAATGTTCATGCTGAAATATGCATAGACATGAAGGGTTATCAATATGAACTGAGCACTGACTGCATGGCAGGCTCTGGGCTCAGTAAGGCCTCATGGTCCTCTGAGATATCATGACCAGGGCATTTACATATTATAATGTAGCCACTTAGCTACAATTAACAGCTTGAAGAAAAAATGAATAGTCTTTTAAAAAGTATATTATGTTACAGACATAAGCCCTGGAACACAGTAGGTATTCAGCAACTACTTCAAGTGGTTAATAAAAGATATATAAGACAAAGTAGAATATTAATAAATGTATTTTTTATTTCCTCTTAATGAATGGAAATTTCTATCTTCTTTGAAACAATTTTGGTTTCTTTGCAGAAGTGGAGAGAAATATTCTAAATTCCTGAATTGAAAATCACCACGGTCTGATATATTTAAACGCACACTGGGAAAGGTCAGGTCTGAGAGGCAAAGGGATGGGCAGGGAAAAGGTAGAATAACAAGAATAACACCCTTCCGAAACTAAGTCGGTGATGATAGGCAATTTTCTACAGAAAGAGAGATGGGTCCCTGATTACTGAGATGACAGACCCCCATCCAGCAGTCTCTGGACCCCTCTGGAACCCTTTTGATAACGTATGCTGTATCCAAACCTATTTGAACCTCTTTATAGATGTACAAAATGGGCCATAGGCCCAGATGCACCTGTCCTATACACAGAGAGGGCAGAGCTGGCAGAGGCCCAGGATAGGGCCATGTTGTGCTCACTCGGCTGCATTTCCAAGCACGACTAGAAACTCATATGCATCAATCTATTTTGGGTTTCTGCTCATGCTAAAGGCAATATGCTCTTAACTTTCTTCCCATGATATTTCCCTCCTACACGTTTGAAAAACCAACTACTACATAGACCAGCAAAATTATAAACTCTATCCTTCTGGCCTAGGTATGAGGACAAAGACCAAATACACAGTAAGGAGAATACTTTCCTTGGGTCACAATTATCTAGTGCTAGGTACTAAACACATACCCATTTTAGCCATTCTATGAGTTGAGTAATGTCAAGTAAATACAGCCGAGACTTGTGCCCAGTTTTAGAATTAACAGTTACTATCATCAATTAGTCAGATTACTAAAAAATTTCAAAATAGTAAGAGGTTTATTGAAGAAATGGGCAAAGTCACTTCAACCGGTTATAGCTCTCTTAATTTGTCATCTTTCTTACAAGCTGGAGAAGTCTGAACAAATCCCTTATGGTTTGCATGTCTGTTCCTTGAGGCTCATGTGTTGGGGGCTTGGTCCTGTGTGTGGCAGGGTTCAGAGGTGGGGCTTTTGGAAAGTGATAAAAGAAGGAGAGAAAGAGAGAGGAAGGCAGGCAAGCAGGAAGGAAGGAAGGAAGGAAGGAAGGAAGGAAGGAAGGAAGGAAGGAAGGAAGGAAGGAAGGAAGGAAGGAAGGAAGGAAGGA
>PVIC010002075.1:0-12022 GCA_004025085.1 Thryonomys swinderianus | reverse complement strand
TTTTATCAAAGAAACATTACTTTTTTTCAATAATATAAAAAATAAATGTGCTTTTTAAAGAAAGCAATTGAAGCCATCTGAATATAGGAGGTTGAAGAGAGAATAGAAAATAGAAGTATAAGGAGCGAATATATGCAGCTTTCAAGAATTTTAGCCATAAGCTCACACAACCTGAAAGTGTCGTTTCCTGTCCTTTCATGGGGAGATATTATTCAGGAAGGTTCAACAACTAAAAATGTACAAGTATCTAAAATAGCATGTAGGCTTGAGTACATACTTAACATTTAAGTGTTTCTATGCAACCAATATTTACTTGATAAAAATTTATTAAAATTTATTTTACCAAAGGTACCAAGGATACAACAATGGATAAAAGCACATATGTCCCTGCTCTTGCATCATTTATGATATTTATATATGAGGGAGAGAGTAAGGAATAAGAAGCAAAAAAAAAACCACAGAAACAAAAGTGAAATAGCAATAGGAAACATTTTGAATGAGTTGAATGTAAATATGAGTGAGGAAGTTCCCTCCTGACAAGAATGGAAAGAACTTGATCTAAGTACAGCTCCTTTCCTTAGATCTAAGGATAAAGCCCAAAAGGCTAAGGAGCTCTCCATGGTTCTGACTAGACTTGTGTTGTTTTTTTTGCCATCAAAGAAAGGGTTCAAAGCAGTATTTCCCTGGGTCTTGCCAAATGCAGCTTAGATTCAGGAGTTCTTATTTTTGGGCCTCCTGCAGTCACAACAATTACAATGTGCCCGATCTACAGAACGTCTGGAGAAAATTATTTCTGGAAAATACAGAGGCAGCGCTACAGTATAGGAAAAGGACTCCTGACTTTAGAACCAGGGAAACTTAAATTTATGTCCTGACACTTTCCTTTTTGTAACTTTTGTAGTATTTTTCTTTTTTGCAGCCTTTTGACTCTTTTTTTAATGGGACACTACCGCTTTGAATATCAGGTTCCTTATCTTCAAAAAAAGATAAAATCTGAACTAGTTCAGATAATTGTTGAGATTTTTCTAAGCCGCAAAATAAAATTAAAATCATGGAACAGAATGTACTTATTAGGAAGGATCATAAAGGCCCGATAATACAATCATCATATATGTGAAAACACTTTAGAAAGAATAATAATAGTAAAAATAATTTTAAAACTCTAAGGTTTTATAACTTCTCTAAAATTAAGATGTCTGTACATATATAAGTATTTATGTAAGTATAAACCTGTAGGCAAATATATATACATATAATCCTATAAAGCTCAGTATTGCATTCAACTTATATTAAGAGGAAAGAATTCATTGTAATTATTGCTTTTATGAGTTGGTATGATAGTTCATTGTGTCCACCTGAGTAAGAAACACTCAAACCTAAATTGAATCAGCACAGTTCTCAGTGCAGGAGATCTACCCTCGAGAGAACTGTCACCAGCATGATATGAAAGGAAATGAAGAAGGAAGACTTGTTTCTGTTTCTCTGGAGGAGCTCCATACTTCAGTGTCATTTTGACATTGTCTCCTGGCTTTCAGCATGCTCTTCAGGCTGCATGCAGCATAGACCCTTTGCCTTCCTGATACAGACTCACCAGGGAAACTACACTCAGTTCCAGGTCTCAGACTGGATCCTTGAGATTTCCAGCATACACACAGACTCTTCCACACCTGACTCTGTGGGTAGACACTGTAAGCCAATCATGTGTATTCTTATATACTCATCTATCTCACACCACTAAATCTGTTTCTCTAGTAAGCACTGACTATATAGTGGTGAGCAAACAGAAAATATATGAGAAAATACTTAAGTTATATCACTTATCAATTTTCATAACAGCTGTTTGCCTATACTGTTAATCATACTTCTAAACTACTAGTAAATGGAACACATTCTGGTTTATAAAATGAAAAGGAGTCATCAATAACCTGAACCTTAGCTTCTTAGAGTTTTTTTAAATGGCATTATCCAGAATAAAGGCTGATAAGCATTGATTCTGAGACAGAATCATTTCATCTTCCAAATGGTCCATACAATGAAAATATATCTAAAGTATTTAAAATGCCTTATATCAATGAATACAATCAAGAAATCTCTGGCAAGATTAATGCTCCAGGGTCCAAGTAGCTAAAGGCGTGAGTGCTAATGCTATTGACAGTCTGCATCTTTAAGAAGCAATGAACAATCTTAGAGAAAAGTATCAGCTAAGTCCCACAAACACAAAGTCTAGGTTCAAATCACAGATCTATCATTTACTTAATCTCTCCCTACCTCAGACTCCTAATCAGTATTTTGAAAATGACAATAATATACATTATTTTATAGGATTCTTGAGAGGATGGGTTTCATGTAAAATTTTTAAAATGGTACTTGACACAAAGGAAACGTTCATATTTTTTTCTTGGGTGGAACTATTCAATGTTAGCTATAATGACAACACTATTATTAAATTTTAATTGAGTCTTAGGCATCATGTAATGCTAGTCCAACACTCTCATATCAGAGAAGGAAACTAAGGCCTAAATGCATAAATTATTTATTAACTCATGTAAAATGTTAACAGGATTTGAGTCAAATTGTAGGTCTTGTGATTCTCAATTATGTCCTTTCCTACCACTCCCTGCTCACCCAACAAATGTCTGTCCTTCTTATCTGGTGTTACATTATATCAGAAAAGGGATCAGAGTGCATCATAATTAGAGTTGTTTCATTTGTCTTTCACTCTTACTACAATTTAATATCCCTAAATGGAAGAATATTTTACTTATATTACATTATGTTGCATTTAGTAGAGTGGTACAAAAAAAACTGAAGATCGAGACACAAAAATGTTCTGCAGTTAGTACCTAGAATTGGCTTTAATAATAAGTTCCTTCTAGGAGTTTGTTAATTAAGAGATGATATTCACATAGAAGAAAAGTATTGAAAATCTAAATTCTGCATTTGATCCTGTTAAAAATTAGGTGAACTTGGGATGAACCAATCAAATGCAGAAGAATGAAGTTAAAGAGAAATACAACTCAAAGATAGATTGTACAAAGCCTTGAGAATCAATGCTAAAAAATACACCTTTATCTTAAGGAAAAGAAGAAGCAGAGAGATAATTTTAAGAAGGTTAATGATATAATAAAGGGCTTATAGAATATGTGGAAACAAAGAAATTGTATGCAGCAATATCCTATACAACCTTACCCTTGAAAAAGTGTACTGTCTGCATAAAATGGATTATTTAAACACTAAGATCAATGTCAAAATATCAGCTAATGAGGTAAAACTTGATTATATAATCACTGTTAAGAAAAGAATAAATGATTTACTAGGTTTTTAAAATGAAAAGTTACAATTTCTTATACATACATACTATGTTTATATCACTATATGACCCAGATTCTAATTTATTCATATACATGGTAATATAAGATAATGTATACATATGTCTATGTGCAAACATATGTACACAAGTGTGTATAAGGATAATTAAATCTGTAAGAAAGGCCTGTCCATCTCCACCTGAGTAAACTATCTGTGTTGTATATGGAAATATCAATTATCCTCCCTCATGTATTTACCAAAGAGAATGCTGATGTCCACCAGGATGGAGCCTGACCACTCACTTTTGCCTCTAAGCCTATAACCAGGCTCAAGTCTCATAAGTTCCTGAAGGTGATATATATAAGATGATCCATGAAAGGTACATTATATTCTGAAATAACTTGAGTTTTCTAATTCTTACAGTAGAAATCTGGGGAACAGGTTTGAGAATGAATTTTAAAGATAAGGGATAATGGTGGAAAAAAATAACAGGTCAGGCTAATTTCTTGATATGGGACAATGGAAAATGAGAGTCTAGAGTTAGTGTTGCAGCTTGTACTATTAAAAAAAAGGTGATAATAGTTTATTTGGTTGGTTGGCAAAAATATAGATCAAAAGAAAACTCACTATCTGGGCAACTGGAGATGCCCAGTACTCTTTAGTTGAATATTGATGAGGGTATTCAAAGGCTCAGGAAAATTAAAATACTGGAATCAGCTGCCTAGGTAAAAACCATTTTATGCCAGGTCCATAAAATACACCTTTAGCTAATATCTTAAAAAACGTATTTGTGGGGAGAGAGCACTAGCTTCATGTGTTGTTGTTCTCTGAATGCCAGCCCTTATGGCAAGGAACACAGTCACAGAGACCCTCCAATAGGTTCTGCTCATCAATCTCAGTCTGGTGCTGTATTTTGATCCCTGTTGTTTTTAAGGCCCATCCTCTTGGACCTGGTAGCTACTGGATCTTCAAACTCTTTAGGGCGCAGAAGCCATCATGGACTCTCCCACTCCTAATTCTATGAGCTTACCTAATAAAGCACCCTGTATAATTAGACATATTTTCTAATGATTCTGTTCCTCTAGAGAATCCTAATACAATGCTTACAGTTAAATCTGATGCAAAATTGTTCCCAATATTTAATTTTAGGACATCCATTGAAGCTTGATGGAATTTTATAAATTTTTAAATCAATAACCTTTAACTTAACCCCATATCTAACCAGTTTTTTATTAGTGGTATATTTTTAGATCCTAAGATCACTATTTCATCATTTATTAAAAAATAACAATATGGGGCCAGGGATTTAGCTTAAGTGGTATTGCACCAACCTTGGGCCTGAGTTCAATTCCTGGTACCATAAAAATGAATGAATGAATGAATGAATGAATGAATGAATAAAAATAGGAATAACTGTAAGTCTTCCAAGGGATCACATGACATGTGAACATGCTTTGTAAACTGCCTATATAAGTATGATATTTGAGTCCAGGTTCTAAAGTAGTTCTGCCATTTATATAATTCTCAGACATTGAATAAACTACTTAGGTTCACTGAGTTCCAATTTTCTCATATGAAAAATGATGCTTATTTGTATTTGTGAACTTTCACTGGGACAAAATACCTCATGTACACAACTTAAAGGAAAAATTTTATTTTGACTAACAGTTGGAGTCTATGTTTGGCTGAGTCATAAATATGTGGCAAAAGGGCCTATGGAAGAAAAGCTATAAATCTATGGTGGCAAGGAAGCAGATAGGAAGGAGCCAAGTATACAGACAAAGAGGCCAGGGACCAGGTAAAGTTTCCAGGGTAATACCTGTGACCCACCTAGAGATAACAAAGTGTGCTTACTAATATTATAGGTGTCTCTTCAGGCAATTAAGTTGACACTAAAGATTAAACATCAGACTTATAAAATTTCAACCTAAGTTTTTGGAAACATTAGTCAATACACACATGCACAAGGAGTGAGCAAGAGAGAGAGATGAAAGTATGTCTTGGCAGACAGTAAAAACTCATGATAGGCCATTTGTAATTTTTATTCTATATGTGTACGTTGTTTGTTATTTTGGTTGGCTTGTCTTGGGTGCCACCCGGTGGCCTGGTGGAACACACTTCTGGGTGGGTCTGATGTGTCTGAGTAGGTCACAAAGGCCTGATCTTGAGCACTGCATTTGATCCCCTCATTCCTTTCTCTCTGGTACTCTGCGCCTGCTATGTGTACAGGCCTCCATGAATGAAATATCTTCACTTCTCCACACCATGGTATTTCTGCCTTTGAACCAGCCAACCATGGACTGAATCCCTGAAATTGTGAGCCAAATTAAACCTATAAATTGTGTGTGTCATGTATCGTGTCTCAGCAATGTAATGATTTTTAGGTCCACAGACCACAAATGAAGCAAATATGTGGCATAACAGACAAGAAAGAAAAATCTCAAGTATGCTCTTTTAGGCTTAAGGAGAAACTTAAGAGCAAACAAAGAAGGCACCTTAGGAAAAATGTCTCATGGCAAAAAAAAAAAAACACTCTCATAATTCTAGGGAAAGAAAACACAGACTTGTTTTCAAAGCTAATGGGGTTGATCAAAATACTCATTCAGCTAATGGATCAAAGAACAAGAGTGATGAGGGGTGGGACCAAAAGGCTGAATGGAGAACTACTATAGAGACTGGCTGCAGGAAGTCTCTTGTTGTGCTAGAAAAATGTTTTGAAAACAAGTAAAACAACCTTCAACTGATACAGAAAGTAGGTCTGTATGAAAAAGAAGATCAGCTGGTACTGATTTGTCTCAACTGGAGTTAATTTGCAAAGACTGTAAGGGAAAGAGTTGATTAGTTCAACTGTAAGAGACATAAAGTGGCATACTCTAAAATATACCTATGTAAGATATCTTCCAAGAATTTTCTAAGGATAGAAAAAAAGAAATCGGGCTGGGCGTGGTGGCTTATGCCTGTAATCCCAGCACTTGGGAGGCAGAGACAGGGAGGATTGCTGAGTTCAAGGCTTGCCTGGGCTACATAGTGAGCTCAGGGCCAGCCTGAACTATAAAGCGAGACCATGTCTCAAAAAAAAAAAAAAAAAAAGAGAGAAATCGGGTTTTTGAAGCCATATAATGTAACTTTCCTTCTCTTTGTAACTTTGAAATTCATTGGAATCATGTACCTAAGTTAAAATAAAATTGCTTTTTATGAGTCTTCATATAGCTGAGTTTTTTTATTCGACATGCAATCAACTACAAAAGCAATCTTACCAGAGAAAGCAATTCAGTACAGTCAGTAGTTTAAAGTCATGCAAAAGTAGAGCTTTTTATTGCAGCTTTAGAATTATTCATTTCACTCCAATTTTCTAAATGGGTCTTCTGTATGACATGGTCTATCCTGGAAAGTAAACTTTTGAACTTAATTTTGTTCTGTTAAATTCATGTGTACATGTTAAGTGTGACACAGGAAGTCCATTTCAAAGCTTACATTGAATTAACTTCTTCCTAGTCTAGCTAGTTCCAAACCTCCTATCTTCTGTGTAGCTGCACTATTTTATTTCTACAATACCGCCATATAGACTAGGCTAACTTTAGCAGTGGGACAATTTTTGAATTGAAGAAAGCATAAAAAGACAACCATTATTTAGTTCTAACTAGTATATCGCCTCAGATGATTGAGGAAATTTTGCACTGATTATCACATTTACTATTTGCAACAACTGTGAGAAATTTATAATGTCAACTTTAGGGGTAAGAGAAACTCACAAAGATTAAGTAACATGCAAAAATATTCAATCACTTTTGACACCTGAATCTCTAATATTGGACATGTTCTCCAACAGCCCAAAGCTCTTCAATACATCACACAATTATAGCTCTTCCCCAGCAAGAATAGTCTGCTGGCATAATTGGCACTTTAAAGTCAAATATGGATTTAGTTACAGGAGTTCATCTGAAGTTCTCCTTTCCAAAATAATGCTGGCTCTGCCTGCTACTGTACTGACCTCACAAATAGCTAGAGTTCAACTGTTTGCTCTCAGAACTTTTGCCCAGACATCTACATAAAGCTCACCTACCTGTCAGCAAACTGTCACCTTACCTCAATCTGAGCTGCAGGTGCCTTTGAGGATGTTCCCAGAGGGAAAGCCTCTACATTTTGGCTTGATAACCATAAGTGTTGGCTAAAACCACCACAAAACATTGACTTATTTGATATTTCCTTCCTTTGCTGGTTCTTCATCTCATGCTACTCCTTAGGACCTCAGATTGGCTCTCATTGCTAATACCAAGTACTTTCTAGTTTCTGATTCATTTTCCCATTTAGCAGTGTCTACTTCCTATGACAAAGCTCATACGAACTTCTCAAAAAAACAAAACAAATCTTGGCTAACTGTACTGTTGATTAGTAATGGAACCTTCTGAGTTATAAATAAATAAAGCAAGAAAAGTGGAAATATGGGCTAGAGTACTTTTATGGTTAAAATAATCTACCTGTTCTATCTGCAAAAGAAAAATATTTTCCAATGTTACAGTGTGTAATTCAGGAAATACCATGATCTGAACTCTGTTTACCACTCTAGCCTCATCTCTGGCTAAAAACCTTAAATAATACTCTCAAAATATACCAGATTATCAGTAGTTCCTTCTAGACAGAGATATATCTCCTTCCTAAGTCTTTGTAGTTGCATTTCTTCTACCTAGTATGCCCTCTTCCCAGCTTCCTATATACAGCAATTCTTTATTAACTTTTATTCATCATCTAAGGAAAAATATATTCTGTGAGGGTCTAGTGCTCAGAGCAGAACTGCTAGGAATGCAGAGGGATAGACTAGTTTGTGGCACCTCTCCTCCACTGAATTTGAAGTACTTAGGTCTCCTAGACTTTTTATGTCTTTTTCTAGACTTTTTTCAAGACATAGACAATATTTTTATCCTTTGCATCTGAGCACCCAGTTTAGAACTTCAAATCAAATAGGCATTAGAGAATATTTTCTGAATTTTATCCAAGCCAGGCTCTCATTACTGATCCTGTACATCCTTAGACTTTCTAATAAGATATCTCACAAAAATATCAAATGATATACACATTGAAGATTTCAGGAACCTTGGATTTCATTGCTTTAACATCCAACTAAACATCTCACGTGAGTCCCAGCATCTAAAAATCCTACCTCTACCTACCAAAGAACGCAGATGCAGTGCTAAAAGTCAGTCTTGAATATTGTAAAACACTTCAGCCTGTCAGTGATGAAGTAATTCCTTTCCTCAGATCACTGTGTTAACATTTTTCCATTTTAACATATTCCATTATTACTCAGATCTTCCTGATTTAAATGATTAAAAATGTAGATTTCTGGGTGCTATCCAAAGCTATTGAAAAGAGGCCTCAAAAATTGTGTTTATATCTTCACAAAGTAGCCCAGTGAGTCTAATACTTGGATAAATTCGGAAAACACTGTACCACTTCTCAGGGGCAAAAGATTGCTGCACTGAGCTATCCCACACCTTTCCCTCTGCCCTTCATGGTCTGTACTAATTCAACACCATAAGAGTGCTTAGGAATGAAACAAAATATTTATTAAATAATGCACATTTTATACAAATAAATAAATGAACTGATTTTCTATAGGCACTTCCTGCTTGTGCATTTTAAGATTTAAATAATATGATGGACATTTTAAATTAGAAGATAGGTCAGGGGCTTCACCTCAGAAAACCACAAGAAGAGATAAAATCATGCTCCACAACAAATTAAAACCAGTTTGCACAAACTTTGACAAATCACTTTCACAACAATTTGAAGTTAGCCATGTGAGTAGAAAGAGCATTAGACTGATAATCAAACTTAAATCTAAATTCCACCAAAGGTTAGCTAAACAGCCTTTAACAAGACAATTTACCTCAGCCATCCTTAGTTTTTTTTTCTCTGAAAAATAGGGTTAATAACTTTCATATGTATGAGATATTTCAGGAGGATAATTTATGTAAACATGCTAATAATTAAGATGTAATATACTCTATTCTCATTTCTAAGGACAACTGTGTATAAGAAAAATAACTAGAAGCAGGAAAAAAATGGTGGAGTATGATCAGCAGAAAAAGAAAGCCATTTGGAACTCAGAATTCAGACACCAGGAAAATAAGAACTTGGTGAAGAGAGAAAAAAAAAAGAAGTAGATTTCTTGGAATTGGGAGGGAGCTAAATGGGAAATTAGAAGCCAAAGGAGGAATAGAACACAATGTGGAGAAAAGGATGAAGCAGTCTAGAAGCCTTACCTTGGCTCTTGGGGAAGAGAAATTGTTAGGAAGGCACAACGTGAGCACCCTGGGTCCAGAGATCCAGGGAGAAAGAATGAATTAGGCCAGCAGGGCAAGTCCCAAGGAAAGTACACAGCTGTTATAAACAGAAACACTATGAGATTTTATTCCAAAACTCACTCCTTTTACATCCCAAGATAGAGGCGAAGAAGAAATTCAATGCAGCACTTGCCATATTGTCAGAGAGTGATTAAACAAGCACCATTTTGCGACTGGGTAGATTCCCAAAGACTGAGCCACAGAACAACCAGAGACCAACTTCATTGTAGGGTTCCCATTACTACTATTCCACACTGACAGGATGAGACACACCAAAGGGAGACAGTCATACAATGAGTTCAGGGTAGGCATAATTCCCTGAGAAATTTAAACTTAAGACTGAGAAGAACATCAGGCCCAATATTCCATGATAGACCCAGTATTCCATGATAGGCAGGCATCATATTCCTCACTTTCAGAGACAGGTATGTCTAAATGCATTGGCATTAAATCCAGTGGTCAACATGAAGCCACGCTATGCTACCTACCATGAAGCACAAATCAAACATCTGAGGGAATTCCTCATCTATGAAGGTAAGCAAGGACATGACTTGGCTTGGACAGTTGCCACAACCTTGGCTGTAAAGAGAGAGCGTCCTCTAGCGTTATGGTAGAGGGGCATGGCATAAACCCAAAGGATATAACAAGACATAATGCTGGAAGGAAAACCCATGAATTCCTGGAGTCCAAGAACATAGATCCTGGTTCAAAACTATAGTAATTTTTTTAACTCAATTCTTTCATTGATTTTCTTTTCTTCACTAGTTTTGAGGGTTTCTCTTCTTCTTTGATTTTTTTTTCTTTTCTTGGTTTGTTCTTTTGTTAATTGATTTTATTGGTACATTTTATACACATATCAGGATCACACTCGACATTGAGAATTTGTACCAGTATATAACACAACTTAATTTTCATTTTTCCCATTTTCCTGCCCACCCTACAACCTCCCACCCCCATATACATAACCTTTGCTTCCTTATTTACCTTCTAATTTTTCTTTCCCTTCTTTACTTACCTCTACCTTCTTTTCCCCTTGAATATTTTCTATTTCATAATGTCTGTCATACATTTTAGAACTCACATCTTCCATTTCTCATACCAGAGAAAAGATATGGTATTTACACATGTGACCTATTTGGTTCACTTATGAGTGTGGCCCTAAGGTACACCCATGTGAGTATAAATGACTCAAATTTATCATTCTTTATAGTAGAATAATACTCTATTTTATTTTTTTTAAACCCACATCTTCTTTATCCAGTCTCCAGCTGATAGGCATTTGGGTTGTTTCCAAGGCTTGCTCTTTTCGTATACATTTATCTAATTTTATTACTATTTTTTATTCCTTAACAGGATCTTTCATATTACTTTTGTCTCCTCAACTTCTGTTGCTTAATTTTATATATTTTTACTTTTTACTCTGTTGTTCCTCACATCACCTTTCTTTACTACCATACTGGCTGAAAATAAGATTGGGTCTTCTTATAGTAATTTTTGCTCCAAAAGATGTGAAGGCACTTTTCATGGTATGTCTGATTTTTTTTCATACATGACAATTTACATTTATTAATATACAACAATCTATATTAATGTTTAAAGATCTACAGTAAGAGCTGGGGATTTAGCTCAAGTGGTACTGTGCCAACCTTGGATGCATAAGGGCCTGAGTTCAATCCCCAGTACCACCAAAAAAAAAAAAAAAGTAAAAAAAAAAAACTTTATTGTTAAAAAACTACATTAACTCATGTAAATGTACATTTTTTCAAATACAGTCACATCACCTTCTTCTGAATCATCATTATAACTCTCCAGACCTCTGGTTCCAGTTTACATTAGTTGTGACTCTATTTACTGTAAAACCATTGACTCCAATCTCTCATGTCTACTAAGAGAGCTCTGCTTAAGTGAAGACTTGTTGTTGATGTAGCCTACTCATAATGCATTGGCAAACTGCCAGAAAAAGAATAGATGGATCAAATGAAATTTCTATCTTTGGCTTTGAAGTCTCTATACTGATTTCCACAGTGGTAATACTTCTTCATAATCTCACTAGCAATACAGAGGGGCTGCTTTTCCCTCCTCAGCTTCTCCAGCACTTATTATTATTTGATTTCTTGATGATGTCCATTATTTATGGAGTAAAATGGAATCTCAATGTTGTTTTAATTTGCATTTGTCTAATTTCAAGTGCTGTTGAGCATTTCTTCATATATATCTTTTGGCTATCTGCACTTACTCTTCTATAAAGTGTCTATTAATTTCATTTTTCCAGTTTTGTTCTTCAGTTTTGAGGGTCTAATTTTTTGTTCTTTATATATTCTAGATAATAGCAGTCTTTTTTTTTTTTTTTTTTTTTTTTTTTTTTTTTT